>JAHRIG010000054.1:9391429-9446296 GCA_020311275.1 Eira barbara
TTTCTTTCTTTCTTTCTTTCTTTCTTTCTTTCTTTCTTTCTTTCTTTCTTCCTTTTTAAGATTTATTTACTTATTTTGGGAGAGAGAGCAACAGAGCTCAAGGGGGACAGGGAGAAGGGGCAGAGAGAGAGGGAGAAGCAGTTTTCTGCTGAGCAAGGAGCCTGATGTGGGGCTCTATCCCAGTAGCCTGGGATCATGACCCGAATGGAAGGCAGATGCTTAACCGACTGAGCCACCCAGGCACCCCATGCATATGGATTTCTTATTAAATGCCGCCTTACCCAGATAGTGGGTTCTCGGGAAAGACAGACGTTGCCATTGTCCTGCTGCCTTTGCACCTGCCATTCCTAACACAATGTGTGGCTTAAGACCAGTGTTCTATAAACATTTGTGGTAGTGAAGGAGAGAATTCAAGACCACGGTGCTCATTACACTAAGCAGGATGATGGGGACCACGGGGTAACTTCATTAAGATATACATAATTTAACCTGACTCTTCCTGACCCAGCCTTCAAGGGATCCCATAAAAAAGGGTGGGCCTGAACTCATTCTCCTAGTTCTCACTTTGATTCATTCACTCTCCTTTACAGACCTCAGAGTGTGTCAGGGAGACTGTTGGACTAACCGCCTCCCCTCTCTTACAGGGAAGAAAATATCTAGACAAAACCCCGTAGAAGTTGTAAGAAGGACAGTTACGTCTGGCTGCAGGCAGGAATGAAGACTTCCTGGAGGAGCGGTCATCAAAGCACTGTTTGTTGAGCACCTGGGACGTGTTCTGCAACCTGCTTGAAGAAACTTCTGAATGTTCACCATAACCAAAGGGGTAAGGAGTATGATTATTCGGCAGGGCGGGGGTCGTGGGGGCTAGGGAGGGAAAAAAATGAAACAAGATGGGATCAGGAGGGAGACAAACCATAAGAAACCCTTAATCTCACGAAACAAACTGAGGGTTGCTGGGAGGTTGGGAGGGGTAGGAAGAGGGTGGCTGGGTGATGGACATTGGGAAGGGTATGTGCTATGGTGAGTGCTGTGAAGTGTGTAAGCCTGATGATTCACAGACCTGTACCCCTGGCACAAATAATACATTATATAATAATTTAAAAAAAAAAAAAAAAGGAGTATGATTATCCCCGGTGAATAGCAGAGGGAAACGGGTAAGATTCAAAATCAGGCCTGACACCAAAGCCAGTCACTCAAGAACTTCAGTCTTCACTCGCTGCATTCAGGAAGAAGATTCTGGTAGGAGTGTCAGGGCGGTCTGGATAATATGAGCAGGACAGGACTCCCATTATCCTGATGTGGGAGCTCAGCAGACACCCAGAGTGTCTCCTGCAGTTTGGGGGCCCTGAGGGCTTTCTCCTGGTGCCCCCACTAAAATAGACCCTTCCCCCATCATGACCCCCTCCCTGCGGAGCCATGGAGCTCCTGCCCCCACCATGTACAAGACCTTCCCCGACCGGTGGCCCTTGAGCTCCAACCCACTGATGCCCAAATCAGTTCAGCTGGAGCCCTGCCTCGCTCTGGGCTTCATGATCCGCCCCCCCCCCCAACCCAGGCCCCTCATTGAGGGGAGATGGCAGACCACCACTGTTCCTATTCTACGAGGAGTTCCTTGGGGAAAGCTTTGCATTATCGTCCTTAGATTTTGGAGTAAATCTCAGGAACCAAGGTATTGGCATGGCAGCTGGGGTCAACCTGGCCACTTTCTGAAACCTGGAAGCATGGAGGCTGCCTTTCCCCGCCGCCTCCTCCAACACTTCCCATCCCACGAGTGATCAAAGAGAAGAACAGAATCTTCCCATGGCCTTTGGAGCCCACGCAAAAGGTGCTAATGCCTGGCTAGGAAGGATGCAGGAAGGCAGGGGAGACGACGCAGCAGCCGCGTTGGACGCGAGCACTCAAGGGATCAGCCTGCTGTGCAATGTTTCTCCGATTGCTGTCCTTCGAGAACCACCTACTCGATTTTAGGCATAATCACATATCACCTGGTCTATTATTATACTTAAATTTACTTTAAAAGGAGGTCTTGTATCACTACTGCAGAGGAGAAACTGAATCATTTGCCATAAACAGGAGGTAACCATGGAGATAGAGGGCTATTTAGTTTCTAGCTAAGTTGTTCTATGCCAGGGTGAGGCTCCCTCCCCATCCTTACCCTGCCTCCTTACCCTCTCTGTGACCCCGGCCCCTTCTGCTGCTTCAGCTGCGCCGGTGGAGACAGTTGCTCACTCAACATTCATTCTACTAATAAAGCCGGATCTCCCCCAGAAATGGCTTTACTTGCAGAGAAGCACATTTGCAAATTCTTTCGGGACACCACTATTTGTCCAGGCTCCTGAACTCCCGGTCAACTGTTCGGTCCCAGGACAGTAAATTAGGAGACCCTCTGAGGGCAGTGCAACAGCCCAGTGCGGCCCTGGATCAAGTTCAACCCAGGGGAGGGGCTTGCTGGACTCCTGGCTTTTTTTCTGAGATCATCTCCGAGAAGATGAGCTACCCCAGGACCCTCCGAATGGCCTCCTCTGAGGCTCAATCCCAAGGAAGTCTGAGATGCCTGAGTGGGAAGGAAGGGGCAACTCTGGCCGAGTGTGTTGGCAGGCACATTTCACCAGCAGGCAAAGTTCTCGATGCTGAAGCCTGGAGGGCTACAGGCAACAGGATGTGGGGCCAGAGGAGCCTTAGGCAACATGAAAACAAACAGGAAATGAGCTGCGATGCTAGAGCTGGTGAACTCTGTCATCTGAAACAGGAAGCAGGAAGTCAGTGTTGAGAACCAACCTGGACTTCCCATTAAATACCTTGCTAGATCGCACCATAGGGTCTCCTGAGACTCTTGATTCTCGTCTTCTGCTTTTCTCTTCTTTCACCACTACTGATGCTTAGACTCACAGACCAACACGTGTGGGACCGGCAAAGCCTGGAGGAACCAGCTAGCTCCACCCCTTACATGAGGCCGCTTGGAGGCCCTTGGGGTATCTCATCTTTTGGGGGACGAAGAGTTTCCAGCCAACCTTTGGAAGTGAGGGTCCAGCTCTGAGAACAGAGGCTCACTCTACATGGGGGATATTTGAAGACTCTCAGCAAAACCAAAGTCTGAAAGCTCACCAGACCTGCCTTCTTTGGGAGGCAGCCTTGGGATCACGTCTAAAGAGGGAGGGATGCAGGTCCTAAGGATACTTCTCCTGGAAGGAAATGAAAGCTAGGGCGGGAGAGGTGGTAAGGACCCTTTGGGAGGGCTTATGGGGGAATGTACATTCTTAGGGAGGCACTGGGTGGTCCCCTCCCACCTCCACCTTTCCAACATTTTACTGCAAAGATCCTGGAATTAATTTCTCCTTTTCTTCCTCCCTCCCTCCCTCGTTCCCTCTTTCCTTCCTTCTTTCCTTCGTTCCTTCCACTGTTCTCTTTTTTAAAAACTCTGTCTCAGGGCACCTGGGTGGCTCAGTGGGTTAAAGCCTCTGCCTTCGGCTCAGGTCATGATCCCAGGGTCCTCAGATAGAGCCCCCCATCAGGCTCTCTGCTCTGCGGGGAGCCTGCCTCTCTGCCTAAATAAATCTTTAAAAAAAAATTTTTTTTTAATTAAAACTGTCCCTAGGAATGCCTGGGTGGCTCGGTGGGCTAAGCATCTGCCTTAGCTCAGGTCCTGATCTCAGGATTGAGCCCCACATTGGGTCCTTGATCACTGGGGAGTCTGTCCCTCTCCCTGTGCCCCTCCTTGTGCACACTCTCTCTGTGTATTTCAAATAAATAAATAAATAAAAGCTTAAGGAATAATAAAACTCTGTCTCTAGATAAGCCTTTTCCCTAAGAAGCCCGCTGCTACATGAAAGGTGTTTGCACCACCAGCAGGTAAACTGAGGTATCCCCATGGGGGTGGTCACCAGGTGACTGACTGTCTGAAATGCCACCATTGGCAATTCTTCTACTTCAGTACCCTTTGACCGGTTATCTAATGGTTTCCTTTGCTCCTCTGTTTCCTGGGGATTAAGTGTGTTCATTTGCTGAGCAAGGCGAGTGAGGCCCAAAGGAAGGAAGTGATCTGCTCCAGGTCCAGCTTCTGGTGGCTGTGGGCTACATCACTCCAATCTCTGTCTCCTGTGGTCACACGGCCTCCTCCTCTTCTGTCTATTCTCTGTGTGTCTTACAGGGACACTTGTCATTGGATTTAAGCCCCATTCCAGGATGATCTCCTCTCAAGATCCTTAATTGAATGACATCTACAAAGACCCTTTGTCCAAATAAGGTTAATAGAGGTTCTGGGATTTGACACGGATCTCTTTTGGGGGCCATTTCTTCAGCCTACCACAGGCACAAGGGACTCAACAGAAGGAAGCGATAAAAGGAGAGCTGCTTCCCTTGGAAGCTAGGACGCAGCCACCAAGTACCACCGCCCCGGATCTCCCCCAAGTCACCCCAGGCCTGTCCTTCAGGCTTCGCAGAGCCCCGCCCCTCCCAAATCCAGTTTGCAAGGCCCTTCCATCGTTGTTACGATTCTTTTCCCAATTCATGAGGGATGAGGGAATGGAGTCCTGGAGCAGCAGGGTGCTCAGCACCCCATTTGGATGAGTCGCGCGCCCCAGAATCTTAGAATAAGAGGAGATGAGAGGCAGGGAAGGGCTGGGGAACATGCAATGCGGTTTTCTCAGCGGGGAGGTGCGCGCTTTCTGCCGGGGACGGCTGCCGCGGCGGACGCGTCCCCATCGGTGCTCACAGCCGCGCGCGCACGGACAAGCGGGGAGTGTCGCCCCTGTGCACGCAGTGGGAAGTGGCCCCGGGAGAGGAGTTAGGGAGCACGCGCGCGCACCCTGCAGTGCGCACGGCAGCAGGGTGGGGTGGGGTGGGGCGGGGCGGGGGAGAGGGGACCTCTGCCGCAATGCGCGCCTCCGCCGAAGCCCGTGTGCCCAGATGGAGAGAGGGGGCGCCGTGCGCGCGCGGACTCTGCTTGCGCGCCCCCGCCTGGGGCTATAAAAGCCTCGCCACCTGCTGCCACTAGTGCGTCCAGTTGCCGGGAGAAGTCAGTTCACCTCTTCCAGCGGCAGCTCCTCTGGACATGGACCCTGAGACCTGCCCTTGCCCTACTGGTGAGCCCCCGCCCCCAACCCGCGGCACAGCGCCCCCCTGACTTTGCAGAGAACCCCACGCCCTACCGACCGCTCAAGGACATTTGGGGGAAGGGACCCTCCCCGCTTGCCATTTTTAACCTCGTCAAAGGGTGGACGTGGCTATATTCCAGAGGGCACTGAGATTCGACACCCCGTCTCCTCCTTTAGGCCTGGCTGCACCCCAGTTTTAGCATATTTAACTCTTCCTGTGGCGTCCCCCCTCTAGGCGGTTCCTGCACCTGCGACGAAGGCTCCTGCAAGTGCGAGGGATGCAAATGCACCTCCTGCAAGAAGAGTGAGTGTGGGTGCCTCCCCCCCCCCCCCCCCGCCCCCAGTGCTCCCTACTGTCGGTGTCTGTCTACGCAAGATGGAGAGACCCGAGGCCCCCTATTATATTGCTTTTGACTCTTACTGGGACAGAACCACCTGGGGAGACCATAAGATACAGTCGCCCCGCCCCCACCCCCAGTGATTGGTACTCAAGGCCTGGGGCAAGATGTTTTTGTAAATCGTGGGCTTCTCCTGGGGAGCTGGGGTGGAGAACTGCAACCCTGGTTGAAACCCTCACCTCCAAACCTCAGTGCCTGAGGAAGCCAGTGGCGAGGCTGGGGGGCAGCTCTGGAGTTCTGGTCCCTTGGTCCCTCCCAGGCCTTTGAGGATCTCCTCAACTAGACCTCCCCCAGTCTCCCCGGGAGCAGTGTAATATGCTTGGGGAGTCGGAGGCGGGAGGAATAAGACTAACCCTAGATCCTCCCACGGATCTCCTGGAACCCTCACACCTGGCCATCTCAACTCCTCCAAGTTTATCCTTCAAGTCCCTTTTCAAGGCCATTCACCCTATGATGCTTTCTCCTTACGGTCCAGCACTTACCCCGCCATCCCAGTGGTGCATGCCCTGCACCCACCAAAGGGGCTGTGGGCTACTTACTGGACACCCCTCTCCCCAGGATGCAACGGACACACCGCAGATGCTGAGTCAGACCCGGCATGAGACTAGGAAGGGGGCAGTGACTAGGCCCTTAGCACCCCTCCTTCTCCCCCTCCCTTATGATGGAGACAGATGCAGGGAGAGGCCATCAGAGGCTCCCGATTTTATCTGCAGGCTGTTGCTCATGCTGTCCTGCAGAATGTGAGAAATGCGCCAAGGATTGTGTGTGCAAAGGTGGAGAGGGCACGGAGGCCGAGGCTGAGAAGTGCAGCTGCTGCCAGTGAAGACGGCCCCTCCGTGTGAACCGGGTGTGAAGAGTGCCTGGGTGGCCCAGTGCTACCTCTCCTGTGGTGAGACTTGGCTGCCAGCCCCTGGCAAGTGACAATAAATCCCATGAATGGCATAAGCCAAGGACTGGTCTCTTCTTAAGGGGGGAGGAGGTGGGGGTAGGGGGAGCCTAATCTAAGGGAACTGCCCCTTTGAAAACTGAAATTCTAAGACATGGCCACTGTTCTGTTTGGGGCTAGGATGGAGCTGTGGGGGGCAGAGTACAGTCCTCCCCATCTTCGGATAACACTTGAGCTTCCTGCTAAGTCAAGCTCAAGTCTGGGGACAGAGAGACCAGACCCCATGTTGGTCTCTTGCTCCCACCGGTCAACCTCACGTTCTTCTTCTGTACAATGGGGTTGGGGGAAATTAAAACCAGGTCCCAGTCCCAAAGCCCTGTGATTCCTGGAATGTTCTAGTTGCTCCTGCAAAGCTGCTTGTTGTCAGAGCCATCAGAGGAGAGAGTCCAGGAGGCCCAGGGGTCTGTCTTGGCAAACTGTCCGCTGTGTTTCCAAGGTCACCACCCTGAATAGCCTGCCTCCCAGAAACAAGCTGTTCAGCCTCCCAGAAACAACTGTTCAGCTCCTCTCATTTGGCAGTTTGTCTCCAGCCCCTTTTTCTTCAAGGGCAGCTAGGGTAATAAGAGCTTTTATCCACTGTGGTTGTGATCCAGTCCTTGGTGAAAGAGAACATTCAGATCTACCTGGGTTGGCTGAGAAGGGAGAAAAAGAATTCTGGGAGACAAAAGTTTTCCAGCAAGAGGTCACAACGCTGTAAACACATCAATTTTCCTCCAAGTTAGTTTTTCAGGACAGCTCATTCAAAAGCCCACCAGGATTTATTTTTAAGACGTAAGAGGCTGAGTGTAGAAAAACAGCGTGTGAGAAAAGCCAAACCAGTTTCGAAAAGGAGAGCAAAAGGGGTTTGCTCTAACCTGCTAGCATTACCTGTTCTAAAGCTTTAGGAAGTGATGTCAGCTCAGGAGTAGATCCACTGGACAGAAAGGAGGGTCCAAAAACAGACCCTGTGTAGCTGGGAGTAAGAAATGTCCAAGTTAGTGACAGAAGGATACACTAGTCAGTGAGAAGTGTTGGAACAATTGGCTATCCTTTTGCATATCATGTAAAAAGTATTTTTCAGTTGGCTTAGATGCCGAGGAGCAAAATCAAAGCTATAAAAGAATCAGAAGGGGGAAACTGAATGTGTATTACTCTGGGATAGAGATGATTCTTTTAAATGAGACATAAAAGAAAAGATTGATACATTTGAGATCATCTTGTGCTAAGTCCTTTTAAGTACATTATCTTACTGGATCCTTAAACTCTAAAAGAATGGTATGATGATTATACCCATTTTACAGATGGGGAAATAGAGCTTAGGGTAATCTGCATGAGGCCTATTAAAAGATAAACAGGGGCATATGTGTTCATTTGAGCAAACATTGATCCAAATGAGACAGTCTCCAGTCTGGTAGATAGAAAGGAGCTCCAAGGAGCATAAAAAGAAAGACTTTCAGAAATGAAATCTTGCCATTTGCGACAATGTGGATGGAACTAGAGGGTATCATGCTTAGCGAAATAAGTCAATCGGAGAAAGACAACTATCATATGATCTCTTTGATATGAGGAAGTGGAGATGCAATGTGGGGGGTTTGGGGGGAGGTAGGAAAAGAAAAAATGAAAGAAGATGGGATCGGGAGGGAGACAAACCATCAAAGACTCAATCTCAAAAAACAGACTGAGGGTTGCTGGGGGGAGGGGGGACAGGAGAGGGTAGTGGGGACACCGGGGAGGGTATGTGCTATGATGAGTGCTGTGAAATGTGTAAACCTGGCGATTCACAGACCTGTACCCCGGGGGATAAAAATACATTATATGTTTATTAAAAAATTTAAAAATTAAAAAAAAAAAAAACAAAGAAAGACTTTCATAGTCAGAAAGGAGCAGGACCAATGAAGTTATAACAACCCTACTCCAAAAAAAAAGAAGAAAAAAAAAAAAAGAAAGAAAAAGAAAAAGAATAGGCTCAGGTCATGATCTCAAGATCATTGCTTCTACCTTCCACGTAGCTAGAACATGGTAGAGTCAGGATTTGAACCCAAGGCTAATGGACTCAAATCAGACCCTTAAACCTAACCGTGCTTGTTTTCTTGCTTCTGGCTTGCCTTGTATTACAAAAAGCATCAAAACAAACCCAAATCACGTCACACTCATTAGGATGATGTTTCTGTCTATTGGAGCTGCTATAACAAAATATTACAGACCGAGTAGCATATAAACAATAGAAATTCATTTTTCGTGGTTCTGGAGCCGAGAAGCCTGAGATCAGAGTGCCAGCATGTCCGAGTGAAGGCCTCTTCTGGCTCAAAGACGTCCCATTGCATCCTCCCAGGGCAGAAGGGACTAGGGAGCTCTGTGGGGTCTCTTTCATAAGAGCACTAACCTCATTCAGGAGAGCTCCATCTCCTGACCTAAATCCCTCCCAAAGTCCCCAGGAGACCCAAACATTCAGTCCATAGCAGATGACTACTATCAAAAAAACAAAGGGCGCCTAGGTGGCTCAGTGGGTTAAAGCCTCTGCCTTTGGCTCAGGTCATGATCACAGGGTCCTTGGATCGAGCCCCACATCGGGCTCTCTGCTCGGCAGGGAGCCTGCTTCCCTTCCTCTCTCTCTGCCTGCCTCTCTGCCTACTTGTGATCTCTGTCAAATAAATAAGTAAATACAAATCTTTAAAAAAAAAATGACAAGTTTCGGCAAGGATGTGGAGAAACTGGAATCCTCAGGCACCCGTGGCAGAAACGTAAAATGGTGCAGCCACTATGGAAACAGTATGGCGGCTCTTCAGAAAAATTAAAGATAGAATGGCCATAGAACCCAGCAATTCCACCTTTGGGTAATGTCAAAAGAACTGAAAGCAGGGTTTCAAAGAGATATTTGTAGACCCCATGTTCGTAGCGCATTATTCACAGTAGCCAAAAGGAGGAAGCAATGTAGGTATCCACTGATAGGTGAATGGATAAACAAAATGTGGTATATATATACAGCAGACTGTTATCTATTCATTGGGGGGCTCAGTCAGTTAAGCCCCCGACTCTTGATTTGGCTCAGGTCATGATCTCAGGGTCGTGGGATTGAGCCCCTCTATAAGCCCAGCTCAGCATGTGCAGTCTGCTTGTTCCTGTCTCTCTCTCTCTCTCTGTTACCCACCCCCAACACCCTCAGTCAGGTGCCCTCTCTCTCAAATAAAAAAATAAAAATGAAACCTTTTTTAAAAATATTAGAGGAGGGACACCTGGGTGGCTCAGTCGGTTAAGTGTCATGTTCGGCTCAGGTCATGTTCTCAGGGTCCTGGGATGAGTCCTGCACTGGGTTCCCTGCTCCTTCTCCTTCTCCCTCTGCCTGGTGCTCCCCCTGCTTGTGCGTGCTCTCTCTCTGTCAAATAAAATCTTTATAATAAATGGTTAAGAGGGGCACCTGGCTGGCTCAGTTGGAAAAGCATGAGACTCTTGATCTCAGGGCAATGAGTTCGAGCCCCCCGGTTGGGTGTAGAGATTACTAAAAATAAATAAACAAACAAACAAACTTTAAAAAATATGGGGCGCCTGGGTGGCTGAGTGGGTTAAAGCCTCAGCCTTCAGCTCAGGTCATGATCCCAGGGTGCTGGGACCAAGCCCCGCAGGCATCGTGCTCTCTGCTCGGCAGGGAGCCTGCTTCCATACTCTCTCTCTGCCTGCCTCTCTGCCTGCTTGTGATCTCTGTCTGTCAAATGGATAAATAAAATCTTAAAAAAAAAATGGTTAAGATGGTAAATTTTATGCTCCGTACATTGTACCACAATTAAAAATAAAATAAGCAAATCTACATGGCAATAGAAAATAGTTGCGACATACGTGTGCTATGAACTGAATTGTATCCACCTCAAATTCATATGAGGAAGCCCGAACTCCCTACGTGACTGTATTTGGAGACAGGCCAGTAGGGAGGTTGAAGGAGATCACAGGGTGGGACCTTGATATAATAGGATTAGGATTAGTGTCCTCAGGTGAGACAGCGGAGAGCTCTCTTTCAAGATGGTGGCTGCCTACAAACCAGGAAGAGGGCTGTGGCTCTCGTGGGAAACGAACCCTAGCTGCCTCCTGATCTTGGACTTCCAGCTTCCAGAACTGTGAGAAAATAGATTTCTGTTGTTTAAACCACCCAGTGTATGGTATTTTGTCATGGCAGCCTGAGATGTCAAATACTGTGTGTGAGAGAAAGACCAACACCGACAATATATGATAGTTAATACAAATTAGTAAGAAATGGACAGCAGGATTTAAAAATTTTCCGAGGATATAGGGGCGCCTGGGTGGTCCACATCTTAGGACCCTGGGCTTAGATCACCATCCCAGGGTCCTGGGATGGAGCCCCGCATTAGGCTCCCTGCTGGCAAGGACTCTCCCTCTTCCTCTGCTCCCCACTCCCCAGCTCCTGCTGTCTCTCTCTCTCTCTCTCTCTCTCTCTCTCGCGCGCGCGCTCTCGCTCTCTTTTTCTCTCTCATGCATGCACTCTCAAATAAATAAAATCTTTTTTAAAAAACTTCATATATGCATATGGACATTGGGATTTCCCGAGACAATCAAGGGGATCTTTAGCTTTATTCATACTAACCTTTTACGAAGAGAATGCACTCGCTTCTGTTTGGCTAATTTTTACGTATGCAAGTGAATACCACAACTTCCTTTTTTTTTTTTTTTTTCCACTCAACAATCTGCCTTGGAGATATTTGTTAGGACACAGATAGCTAATAACGGCGATAGAGTACATCATGGAATGATGACATCATAGCTCATTTCAAAATTTTGTTACAGACTAATGGATGGATATTTAGGCGGATTCCACTTTTTCCAACATGCAGACTGGGGCTTCTCCTCATACACGTGTCAGTGAGTTTCTCTCAGTTGTAAGCTGATACATCAAATTGCTGGAGTACAAGGAACAGACTTTTTTTTTTTTAATTTTTTTAAAGATTTTTATTATTTATTTGACACGGAGAGAGCACAAGTAGGCACAGCAGCAGGCGGAGGGAGAGGGAGAAGCAGGCTCCCCACTGAGCAGGGAGCCCAATGTGGGGGACTCGATCCCAGGACTCTGGGATCGTAACTTGAGCTGAAGGCAGACGCCCAACCAACTGAGCCACCCAGGTGCCCCAGGAACAGACTTTTAATAGATCTGGCCAAAAGTCCTTCACTGGGACTGTTCCAACTTGCATTTCACCAGCAATGTCTGAGAGTGTTCAATGCTCCATTTCCTCATTAACCCTGCACATTAACCTTGAATTTTTTTGTCAAGCTGAAGAGAAAAATGGCAGATTTTAAATTACACCTTTCCTTTTAACAGTAAAGCTGAGCACCTTCCCACTGATTTATTGGCCCTTGGTTTCTGTGGACTACAGATTTATGTCCTTTGTTCTTTTTTCCTGCCTATTTGTTTGTAGTGTTCTTATTGATTTGTAGAACCTATTTATATATATTTTGGACACTGATCCTTTGTTTTCGATCTGCCTTTTTTTTTTTTTTCCTTCCAGGAAGTTCTCAAAGGTTTTGGGCTTCTGCCAGAATTCTGTTTTCTTGTTTTTTAACCCCTTTTTCAAGATATAGTTTACATGCTGCAAAATTCACTGATTGTAAGTGTACGATTCAATTATATTAACAAGTTTTTAGAGTTGTGCCACCATCACATTTTTTGAAATTTATTAATTATTTTTATTAACATATAATGTATTATTTGCCCCAGGGGTACAGGTCTGTGAATTGTCAGGCTTACACACTTCACAGCACTCACCGTAGCACATACCCTCCCCAATGTCCAGACCACAATACAGTTTTAAAATATTATCGTCATTCAGAAGTTCTACTGTGCCCATTTGCAGTTTATTCCTGCTCCCACCACAAACCCTAGGCAACCAATGACCTTCTTTCTGTCTCCAGGAGTTTGCCTTTTCTAGACATTTGATATAAATGGAGTCCTCCATAGCCTTTTGCATCCTTCACTCAGCATCGTGTCTTTGAGATTCATGCTATGTAGTTGCACATCTTAGTCATTCATTCATTCATTTCATTCATTCATTTGTTTGTTTGTTTTTTATTGCTGAATAGGAGTTTCAGTGTATGGATATACCACGTTATAGTTACTCATTCACTAGCTGGTGGACGCTTGAGTTGTTTGCACTTTTTGGCTATTTCAAATAATGTTCATAAATGGCTGTGAACATTGGAGCACGAGTTTTTGTGTGGACATATATTTTTATTTCTCTTGGTTAGATATTTAGGAGTGGAATTGCTGGACTGATTTATTTATTTGAGAGAGAAGGGGGTAGGGTCAGAGGGAGAAGCAAACTCCCTGCCAAGCAGGGAGCCCGATGTGGGACTCGATCCTGGGACTCCAGGATTATGACCTGAGCCAAAGGCAGTCACTTAACCAACTGAGCCACCCAGGCGCCCGGAATTGATGGATCTTTCTGGAACTTTCTGGAGAAATTGCCAAATTGCCTTCCAAAGTGGCTGTACCATTTTACATCTCCAGTAGCAGTGCATAGGGGTTGCACATTTTCCACGTCCTCACTGGCCCTCTTAGATGCCTGCATTTTGTACCCTAGCCATTCCTAGTAAGTATAAAGTGGTATTGCATTGTGGTTTCAGTTTGCGATTCTCTTATACCAATGATGTTGAGCAAACTTTCATAGGCTTAATAGCCATTTGTGTATCTTCTTTGCTGGCAAGTCTATTCAAATATTTTGCCCATCATAAAATGTTTGACTGTGGTAAAATATAGATAACATAACGTTGGCCATTAAAAAAAAAATTTTTTTTTTTGGGACGCCTGGGTGGCTCAGTTGCTTGGGCGGCTGCCTTCGGCTCGGGTCATGATCCCAGAGTCCTGGGATCGAGTCCCACATCGGGCTCCTTGCTCGGCGGGGAGCCTGCTTCTCTGTCTGCCTCTGCCTACCACTCTGTCTGCCTGTGCTCGCTCGCTCTCTCTCTCTAGCAAATAAATAAATTTAAAAAAAAATTTTTTTTAATTTTTTTTAAGATTTTATTTATTTATTTGACAGATATCACAAGCAGGCAGAGAGAGAGGAAGAGAAGCAGATTCCCTGCTGAGTAGAGAGCCTGACTCAGGGCTTAATCCCAGGACCATGGGATCATGACCTGAGCTGAAGGCAGAGACTTTAACCCAGCCAGGCGCCCCTAAAAATTTTTTAAGTGTATAGCTTGGTAGCCTTGGATATATTCACTAGGTTGTACAACCATCACCACTATCCATCTCCAGAACTTTTCCATCTTCCCAAACTAAACTCCGTTGCCAGGAAACAGTAACTCCCCACTCTTGTCTTTCTCTGGCTCCTGGAAACCACCATTCTACTTTCTCCGTGAATTTACTTACACGAGACTACTCTAGGTGTCTCATGTAAGTGGCTTCATACGATGTTTATTTGTCCTTTCGTGTCTCATTTCATTGAGTGTAATGTCTTTAAAGTTCATTCATGTTGTAACACTGGTCAGCATTTCATTCCTTTTGAAGGCTGAATTGCTTGTCCATCGTATGTAGATAATGCACTTTGTTTATCTGTTCATCCGTCAGTGGACGTTTGGGCTGTTTCCACTGTTTGGCCATTGTAAATAATGCAGTAAACACAAGGGTGCATGTATATTTTCAATTTTGTGTTTTCGTTTTCCTCTGATAAAGACCCAGAAGTGGAATCGCTGGATTATATGGTAGTTTATTTTTTTTATTTTTTCAGGAAACTCTGTATTTTTTCCAGAGTGGCTGCCCCAATTTGCATCTCCACCAGCAGGGCTAGAAGGTTCCCCTTTCATGTACCTGTTGGCCATCTTTATGTCTTTGGAAAAAGTGTCCTCTGCCCGCTCTTCAATCAGATTGTCTGGTTCTTAGCTATTGGGTTATGTGAGTTCTTTATATACTTTGAATATTAACCCCTTACCAGATAAATGGTTTGCAGACATTTTTTCCCCAGTTAGTAGGTTGCCTTTTCATTTTGTCGATGGTTTCCTTTGCTGTGCAGAAGCTTTTTAGTTTAATGGAGCATTTGTTTATTTTTGCTTTTGGTGTCAAATAAAAAAAAAAAAAAGTCATCACTAAGACTGATGTCAAGGAGCTTTCTGCCCATGTTTCTTCTAGGAGTCTTATGGTTTCAGGTCTTACATTTAAATCTTTAATCCAGTTTGAGTTATTTTTTTATATATGGTGTGAGATAGTGGTCAGTTTCATTCTTTTGCATGTGGCTGTCCGGTTTTCCCAACACCATTTATTGGAGAGACAGTCCTTTCTCCCTTCTATATTCTTGGCTCCTTTGTTGTAAATTACTTGACCATGTATGTGTGGGTTTATTTCTGGGCTTCCTATTCTGTTCCCTTCATCTATTTGACTATTTTTATGCCAATACCATACTGTTTCGATTTTACAGTTTTGTAATATAGTTTGAAATCAGGGAGTATGATGCCTTCTGGTGGCGTTCTTTAGAGTTTTCCATTACTCAGCCTTTTAATGAATGATCTTTTCCCTCTTTCCATGGGATTTTGAGCAGACACGGGAGACATACATCTCCACCGAGCTGCCATCTCGACCTGCCCCCTCAAATCGTTTATATTTATGAATGCCTAAAAGTCACCAAGCTCTGTGGTAGACACTGATGAGAGAGGAAAGGAAATTGTCTCCGCCCTTCAAGGAATTCAGAGACCCGTGGGGAGGGTAAAGCCATCACAAAAATCCGGAGTGGAATCCTGGATGCTTTAAATAATTTTTAATTTACGTTCAATTAGTTAACATATAATGTATTATTAGCTTCCAAGGTAGAGGTCAGTGATGCATCCGTCTTATATAACATACAGTGCTCATTACATCACCTGCCCTCCTTAACCCCAGATGCTTTAGAAGCTGGAAGAAACTTAAAGACCATGGCACCCAGGCTCTCCTCATTTTAGAGTTCAGGAGGTTGAGGCCCAGGGTGGGTGAGGAAGTACAAGCAGAGGCTCTGGTGGCTTTAAGAAGGGAGAGACTCCACCAGGTTGGGAGATCAGGGAAGACTCCTCAGAGGAGGAGGCATCTGCAGTTGGTTTTTAGGGACGTAAGGAAGGAGCAAAAACGTGGAGTGGGAGTGTCACGTGTGTTTGGAAGAGGGTGTGGGATGCCCTAGGATCCTAGGGTAGAAGTGCTTGGGGACAGAAAAGGGCGGTTGAGGCCAGGTTACTAAGAAGGGAAGGATGCCAGAGGGTGTTTAGCTGCCCCCTGAATGCAGGCTTTCAAAGCGGACTCTGCACCAGGCAGGTCTCGCCCTTCAAGGAGCCTTCTTACTGGCTTCTGGCAAGACTCCATCTTCTCCATTGCTTTGCATTATTAAGCACCCACCACGAGCTGGGCACTGTGCCAGGTGCCAGAGCTAGGACAGGGAGCACAGCAGACACAGCCCACTGCCTAGTGGAGCGTCAGAGATTAAACAA
Source organism: Eira barbara (assembly GCA_020311275.1). NCBI lineage: Eukaryota > Metazoa > Chordata > Mammalia > Carnivora > Mustelidae > Eira > Eira barbara. The sequence goes on from JAHRIG010000054.1 coordinate 9,407,287, forward strand.
CAACAAAAAAACCACACAGTGCACTAGCTGCTGGGAGAGGCTGTGTGGCAGAGGCCTAAGCGCACAGGCTCTGGGGAAAGACGGCCTGGATGGGCCCTTGACCAGAGAATGCCCTTCAACAGTGTTGCTCAGCCTCTCTGAGCCTCAGTCTCTCTCTCTGTAAAATGTAGGTGACGACCGATCCTACCTTAGGGAGCTGTCAGAAGAATCAAGTGAGTTCGCACGCGTACAGCCCTGAGCACCTGGCACAGGATCGGGAGGACGTAAATACTAGCTGCTCTGTCGCTCGTGCCCGTCACTGTAATAAGTGCCACAGAGAAGGCATATGTTTACAGATGACAGAGAGACTCCAATATTTGGGGTCCCAGGAAGGTCTTTCTGAGGAAGTGACCTCACACTGGGACCCAACAAATGAAAGGGACAGGGGTGGAGGGAGCATTTTAGGCAAAGAAAGCAGCCCGTGCAAAGGGCCTGCAGGCAGAAAGCACTTCCCCCCACCTTCGCCCGGGGTAGTCAGACTTTCAAGATGGCCTCCGTGATGCCATGATGCCATACTCCACTGCTCAGGCCCTCGCGTGTCTCCTCCCCTTGAGTGTGGCCTGGACCCAATGACTTCCTCTCCCAAATACAACACTGCAAAAGCGACGGGATGTCACTCTGTGTTAAAGTGACCATGACTTTCATCTGATCACATTTTGCTGTTGACACTCTCTCTTGCTTGCTCACTGTCCTGTTGTGGAATGCTCTAGGGAGAGGCCCGTGTGGCCCAGAGCCAAGGGAGACCTCTGGCCAATAGCTTATGAGGAACCAAGGCCTCAGCACGGTAGTCCCCAAGGACCCAAACCCTGCTGACGACCCCATGACCATGGAAGCTGATCCTGTCCCAGCTCACCCTGGAGATGACTGTGGCCTTGGCTGACACCCTGCTTGCTGTTGGGGAGGGAACCTGAGCCCCGAGGGCCTGGCTAAGCCTTGCCTGCATTCCTGACTCACAGAAACTAGACATAATACCCACGTGTTGTCTCGGCTGCTCGCTCTGTGAGGCAGCATTAGATAACAAAGACACCTCCAAAATGAAGGCAGGGTCAGTAGAAAGAGAAGGGAGATCTAAGAGCAGACAGTTGGTACCTGTGACAGAACCCTGGAATCCCAGGATCCCCGACAAGAAGGGACCTAACCTCTTTCTATCCCCCTATCTGATGCTGGAATCACCACCTCTGTTTCTACTGCGGTGGGGACAGGAAGCTATCTTCCAGGTGGGTCCATTTCGGTCATGGCCAGCTCTAGTTGCAGGAAAGGCCTTTCCCTTTTGGAGCAGAACCTCTATGCCTGCAGCCCCATCCTTGGCCAAGTTCTGTCCTCGGGACCACAGAGGACAAGCCTAATTTCTTCTTCTCAGCATGGCATAAACATGCAAGTGGGGAGTCAGAAAGTTCTGGGTTCAAATCCCAGTGCTGCCGTTGACAGCTGTGCCCCTGAGAGGCCATGAACCTCGAGGGTCTCGTCTTATAAAAACCAAGGTCTCCCTTTGAGCTGCGCAGTTTATCCTGAGATAAACTCAGGATGTCCTTAGTACCAGGCCTGGTGCATAGCAGGTGCCCAGTATTACTGCCCATGGGCCACCTGGGTGGCTCAGTCCGTTAAGCGTCTGACTCTTGATTTTGGCTCAGGTCGTGATCTCAGAGTTGGGTTCCATACTAAGTGTGGAGCCTGTTTAAGAATCTTTGTCTCCTGGGGCGCCTGGGTGGCTCAGCGGTTTGAGCCGCTGCCTTCGGCTCAGGTCATGATCTCGGGGTCCTGGGATCGAGTCCCGCATCGGGCTCTCTGCTCGGCAAGGAGCCTGCTTCTCTCTCACTCTCTCTGCCTGCCTCTCTGCCTACTTGTGATTTCTCTCTGTCAAATAAATAAATAAAATCTTTAAAAAAAAAAAAAGAATCTTTGTCTCCCTCTTCTTCTGCCTCTCACTCCACTTTCACTCCACTCCCTGTTCATGTGCTCTCTCAAAAAAAAAAAAAAAAATATATATATATATAGAGAGAGAGAGAGAGAGAAAGTGTGTATGTGTGTGTATATGTATATAAAACATACGTTAATAACATATATAACATATACTATATAATATATAGCATATATATTCTATAATATATATTAGATAACATAATATATAAATATATTAATATATTAATATGTAATTATATCTTCATATATAATACATAATTATATATTAATATTGTATGATATGTAACATATATAACATATATTAATACTGTAGTTATATATATGATATATGACACACATATATAGCATCTATAAATAATATATATTAATATATTATATATTAATATAATCTATATATAAATATAAATACATATATTGATAAAACCTATAAATAATATATAATATCTATAAATAATATATAATAATAATATATATAATATATTATTTATAGATGATATATATTTACATATATATTATATAAGTATTTCCCACAACTACTCTGGCAGATTAGAGATGACTGCAAAGTCACTGACTCCTCCTATCAACAATAGGGTCTTCATCGTTTCCCCTTGAATCTGAACGGCAGGATGTGGCACCGCTTGACCAACACAACGTGGTAAAACCGAGCTGTGCAAGCTTCAGGGCCCAGGGTTTGAGAGACACGCAGCTACCGTGGCTGACCCTTGGTCCTCATGCCTTTGGAGCCCTGAGCTGAACGGAAGGAGTCTCACTGCCCAGAGGCTGCTGTGCTGCAGAGGCCCCATATGGGAGTTCTGGTCTAGAGCTCCAGCTGAGCTCAGGCCTCCAGCCATCCCTGCCAGGGGGCCAGACGTGTGAGTGAAGCTAACTTAGGCCCATTCACCCGCTGAATGCCTCCAAGTAAACTCAGTCGATGATGCGCACAACAGAAGAATCAGGCAAAGGAGCCCTGTTGGAATTCCTGCCCCCCAAAACCAGAGCCAGTAAAATGGTGGTTTAAGCTGCTGAGCTTTGGGTCATTTGTTGCACAGCTGTAGACAATCAGAGCATCCATTGTGCAAATATGCGAACGTAACTTCGTCCAGAGTGAACCTGTCCACCCCTCTCAACAGTTGTTCACGAGATAGGGTTTTGAGTTTTAGGACCATTGTGATCAACTGTCTCCTGGACAGTTGAAGCCTGACATGAAGACAACCCTCGGGATAGTCTGGCCCACAGTGCCAGTTAGGACTTCATCCAGAATGATTTCACTAAAAAGGAAATGATTGACTCACAACGGCTTCAGGGATGGCTGGGTCCAGGTGTTCCAGTGAGGTCGGTCTCCATTTCCTTTGCCATGGCTTTATTTTCAGGCTCTTCTCCTAGAGACAAAAGGCTTTAGAAAGTCAGCCTCACCTCCTCTCAGGTTCAAGTGTAGATGGAAAGAGTAACTTCATTTTTCCAGCATTCCCAGCAAAAGTTTCAGTGATTCTCTTTGGTTCATGGTTGGGTGAACCAGTCAGAGCCAATCCCTGTGGCCAGAGAGGCAGAATGGCCCAGGATCCCGGAGACAGGGTCTCTACCATCCAAACCATATGGACCAAGAGTAGGGAGGTGAGATTGTACAAAGGAGAACTAAGGGTACTGCCATCGGAAGGATGAGTGGATGGCTGGACAGAACTATAAACATCCACCTCGGCAGTTAAAAGGAGAGTGAAAATTCACCTCCTTCATTCTAGATAACATACTTCTATTAATGCAAGCCAGGGCCATCCTTGCCTCACACTGATGACTCACATCAGATTAGCAGGGGGGTATTTTTCCTCATCTAATACTGCTTGGCTTCGTCTCCCTCACCCTCTATCATGCTAGGGATGCAGACATTGGAAGGTCCTTCCTCTCCATCTCTGTCCCAAGCACAGTGAGGCTTTCAGGGACAAGTCAATGAGCAAGACTAGGGCCAGGTCTAGATGATTGGCCAACCCTTCCCTCACTGAGTCACAATGATTCAAGGCAGACAGCTAAGGCCTGGAGGCAAATTTTACTCCCAACATGGATGGCTCCGGGAAGCCTGGGTGGCTCAGTGGGTTAAGCCTCTGCCTTCAGCTCAGGTCATATCTCAGGGTCCTGGGATCGAGCCTGCATGGCTCTCTGCTCAGCGGGGAGCCTGCTTCCCTTCCCCCCTCTCTCTGCCCTTCTCTCTGCCTATCTGTGATCTCTCTGTCAAATAAATAAATAAAAATCTTTAAAAAACAAAAACAAAAACCAACATGGACGGCTCAGACCCAAGGCTAAATTCAAGACTTTCAGGGCAAAAAACAAGCCGTATTGTCTCTTCACAGAGTTGCATTGTTTCCCCTGAGTGGACCAGGGACCACCTGATTAGAAACCAGGAATATAACATGCATGTCTATGTAAATAACAACAACAATGACAAAATCAGCCCACTACCTGAGGAGGAGGAGACCCGTGAGTGCACTAGTCCCCAGTGCTGCTGGACACAGTGAGACTTCCGAGACCTTGGCTCTAAAATCAGTTTGCGGGTGCCTGGGTGGCTCAGTTGGTTGAGCGACTGCCTTCGGCTCAGGTCTTGATCCCGGACTTCCGGGATCGAGTCCCGCATCGGGCTCCCAGCAGCTTGGAGAGTCTGCTTCTCCCTCTGATCTTCTCCTCTCTCATGCTCTCTCTCATTCATTCTCTCTCAAATAAATAAATAAAATCTTTAAAATCAGTTTGCACGTGGCCTACTACAATTGGATCTAGTACAATTGGAGTTCTAGTACAATTGGATCATTTGACAGGACGAGTAAACAGAGGCTCTGAGGGGCCTTGGCACGCTACTGTGCCCAGGTCACCCAGCTAGTGAGTGGCAGTGACCGTTAGAATTTAGTCCCTCTGATGGCACAACTCTCCTGCCCTGCTTGCTGTTTTTATTGGCGTGAGCACACAGGTCCCAGGGTAGTGGAAAAAAAGTTTTTTACTTTCATTTTGTAATGGGCCCTTAATGTAAGGTGGGGCTGGGGAAGGAGGGGACATTAAGGGGATAATCCCCCTTAATTCATCTAACAAATATGCATTAGCACCTATATATAAATAGTGCAGACTTGGCCCTGTGCCCGGGGCTGGAGCCAGGTTTTGGGGGCAATGACCGTTCTTGTTTTCAGCAGCATGCTGGAACAGGGAGGGACATAGACATCGATCCAAGAATCACACACGTCCCTACATTTTACAGACAAGGAAAGTGCCAGGAAGTAAAAAGACAGGATGTTTACTAGCAGGTTTCATGGGCATTCTGACCCAGCACAGGGTTCAGGACAGGTTACCGAGCAAGTGACGGTTGAGCTGAGCTATGAAGACATTTCCACAGGACCTTATAGTAAATGCTGCGAGAACAGCCTGTCCTTGCCCGCCTCCTCACTGAACTCCCTGCCACAGCACCGGCGTTCCCTAAGCTTCCAGGAAACTTCCAGCCACCAAAGGCTGCTGACTCCTCTGATGACACACTCAGGGCATTCCAAGGATGATGATCTCAGATCTGTTAGCCAGCAGCCAGGCACGCATGAGCAGGGAAGCAGGCGGTTCTCCCTCAGAGAGAAATTTGGACGCTACCTCCACGCTTTCCCCTCAGCTACACGGGGGAAGAACGTTCTTCTGGGCTTTTCCCTTCCAAATGTTGCAGGGCGATGCCAACTTTCCAACGGGCCGCGGCTTCTGCAGGCTGTACTACAACTCCTTCCCATTCCGCTGCCTAGCAGACACCTTCTCACCCTCCTTACCTCACTGGCCCACCTCCTTCCAGGCTGGACTGGCTTTCCCCTGTCTGCTCCCCCTGGCCCTGAAGGCAATCTCCATCCTAGCCAGGACTTTGGTGTCACTTTTCCCTATGCGCCCATGGGGCTGCCCCCTTGACTCTGAGTTTCCTGAGCACCAGGCTTATAGTTTCTTGATCCTCGCTCTCCCTTGCCCGTGATGTCTACCCTTAGATGCTCTACCCTCATCATCTGCTGGACGCTTTGATTTGAATCACTGGGCTCTGCCATGCATTAGCTCTGTGACGTAGGCAAGCTACTTAACCTCTCTGGGCCTCCATTTCCTCCTCTTTAAAATAAGATTAAGGGATAGTCCTTACCTCACAACGTTGTATTTAAAAACAAGATTCAGGAGTGCCTGGGTGGTTCAGTCAGTTAAGTGTCTGCCTTTGGCTCTGGTCCCGATCCCGGGGTCCTTGGATCCAGCTCCGAAAACAGGCTCCCTGCTCAGTGGGGAGCCTGCTTCTCCCTCTCCCTCTGCTGCTCCCCCGGCTTGTGCTTTCTCTCGCTCGCTCTCCTGCTGTCAAATAAATAAGTAAAATATTTTTTAAAATAAAATAAAAACAAAATGCAACTGAGCACACTTGAAGATATAATTTGCTTTATTTTGGGATTCATCAATCAGGCGGCATCCCATCTAGCAAGTGGAGGGGAGCTCTGAGGCGTCGTACGAAGTGGAAGGTTTTTATAGGAGAGAGAGCGAGGCAGGAAGTTATGAGCAAGGAAGAAGAAAGGACCGTTTCAGGCAAGGTCACCTTTGCTTAGGTGGAAGGGCAGGGGTCTCACTGGGTGGACTACTCTATCTTCCCTTGGGAAACAGAGAGGAACCCGGGGACAGAGGGCCTCTTGGGTGTTGATCAGAAAATTCCTGATTGACCCCTAAGACTTCTATTTCTGGGGGAGGTGGAAACTGCAGTTAGATGAGGTATTAAGCTCACTTTGGTGACTCGACCCTTAAGTGACACCATTCTGGGCCTGTCATTTTCTTTTTAACAGTTACTACGGGATTAAGTGAGAGCGGGCAGATAACACATAATCACACACAATCACACAATAAAGCCTTCCATGTACACTGGATAGACACGGTATCCATAACCATCCATCTCCCACGGGCTTACTCTGCTGTTAGAATTATTAAGCCTTGACAGGTACCCAGTGGTTTTTGTAATCTGTCTGTACTTCCAAACGATTTTTCTATCCAAGCAGAGTTCCCCACTCCTTCCCAGCTTACCCCACCTCCCTGTCCGCCCCGCAGACGAATTCAAGCACAGGCCAGGAGGGCGGGAGGTGTGCAGGCCAGAGGACCGGGTGGGGGGGGGCGGGTGCAGGGTGCTGGGCACACGGCCCAGCCACCCGGCACGCGGCGTTCCCGCTCTGCACCCGGCCCTCCGTCACGCGAGGTGGCCTGGGGCTCACGGAGGCGACTTCGGGGAACCGAGCGGGCGGCCGTGTGCAGAGCCCCGTGCGCCGAGCGGCCGCGGGTGATTCAGCGCGGGGCGTGTGCAGGCAGCGGCCAGAGGGCGGGCTTTTGCACTCGCCCCGGCTCCTTGCGGCTATAAAGCCAGCCCTCGGGGGTGCGCTCCACCACGCTTTCCTAAAGTTCCTGCTGTGTGTTTGGGTAGTGTCTGCGGAGTCCGGCTGCGGTTTTTTACGCTATGGATCCCAACTGCTCTTGCGGCACCGGTAAGGAGATTGAGAGTCGCTGGTCCCGCTTTCTCGGGGATGGGGGTGTTTGTGGGTAGGGACACTCAACTGGGGACCCCGGCATGTATTCCCGCTTGTCGGGTCCACGGACGATTCTCACTGACTGTTTTTCTTCTTGCAGGTGGTTCTTGCACGTGCGCTGACTCCTGTAAATGCAAGGAATGCAAATGCACTTCCTGCAAGAAGAGTGAGTGTAATTTTTCAGGCTACACTTGTATGCATCCGTACTCTTTATGCCCGGAGGGGAGTTTAAACTGGATGGCTGATACCCTTTTCTTGGGAGGGAAGGTGCTGCTTTCATAGTGCGCCCTGTTCTTAAAATCTGTGTGCCCAGTACTTATCTCTGCTGTCTTTCTTTTCTCAGGTTGTTGTTCCTGCTGCCCGGTGGGCTGTGCCAAGTGCGCCCAGGGCTGCATTTGCAAAGGGGCGTCGGACAAGTGCAGCTGCTGTGCCTGATCCCAGGGAGCCTGTTTTCGATGTAAATAGAGCGACGTGTGTAAACCTACAGTGTTTTCTTGGTGCTTTTTGTTTTGGATACAAACCTGACCAGTTTCTACATTCCTTGTTTTTCCTTATAAAATATGTGAATTACATAATAAAAGTTGTTGACTTTTATTCTCAGTCTCTTTTCCTTTGCGTGCCCACGAGGGTTGGGGTAGGGAATTCAACCAGAATTGCAGAAACCTGTTTCTGGACACAGAGTTAATTCCCTAAGACTGAATGCTTTAAGGCAAGGCCAGTGAGTTCAGGGACCTAAATCTAAGGTAAAATGAAAAGGCATCATTCCAGAGGATAAAAAGGCCTGGGAGCCCTGTGTTCTCATGTCAATTTTGCTTTTTAAGTAATAACATATTACTAGTGTGGGGTTTGAACTCACTGCTCAGACATGGAGTCACAGCTCTACAGACAACCAGGCAGGTTCCCTATCAACCCAGACTTAACGCTCCACGGTTTCTCTGCCTAACTTCAGTACCTCATGGAGGCTTGAAATCGACTACACGAGGTGGGGAGGGGGGAAAAAAAACCTCCCCTGTTCTGAATCCTATCTGGGGCTTAAAAAAAAAACCTGTGGAAAAATCGAGTTTTTTACTTTCTATCCATCCCGAATTAAACCTTTAATACACATAAGGGTGCCTGGGTGGCTCAGTTAAATAGCTGCCTTAGACTCAGGTGGTGATTCCAAGGTCTTGGGGATTGAGCCTTCCATCAGGCTCCCTGCTTCTCTCTCTCTGCCTGCTTGTGCGAGCTCTCTGTAAAATAAAATATTTATAGAAAAAAATACAGATTTTATGAAAATGCCATAAAAGAACAATATAAAGCCCATGATTTTAGGTTGAGCACACATGATTTCAATGAATATGGGAAGAACTAAATTAGTTTTTATAATGCCACACATATATATGTACACGGAAGATGTCCACTGAGCACTAGAGAGAATTCACAAATGCCCCAGTGCCATGGACCACACAGCTTGAGGAGCACTGCCCTGGCTATCCCTCCCCACGAGGAACTTGCCTCCTCTCTGCCATTGTGCCACTGAGAGAACACCCTGTACCCCTGAGAGCTCCTTGCTGTGACTTGGCTCTGAATCTTTGGAAGTTCCTCCCTAGGTCAGGCAGGAATCTGTCCCTCCAGAATCCAGTTGTCCTTGGCAACTTGAAACCAGAGTGACTAGAGAACTGGAGGGAAGTGACCAGCCATTTCCCAGCAGGAGGGAGGGTACCTGGGAACTGGTTCCAGATGGAGGAGTTCACGGTTGCCTGTGAACGGTGGTGGCTGATTTTTGCGCTTCGGAGGGTGTGGTGGTGTTTATTAGGCTGGAGTGAGGCCCACAGTGACTTGTAATTAATGCCAACGGTTAGTCCCCCTGGCTATTTGTGGAGGGAATTGCTACTTGATGTTGGATCACAGGGAAAAGGGAGTCATGTCTGGAGTCAGGCCCCTGCTTGCCGGCAGGTGCCTGGTGTGAAAGGGGGATTTCAGAAGGCAGCGTGTGTCCAGGGTGTGGGCTCCGGTGTTAGGCAGTCTGGGTTCACAGCCTACTTTGCCACAGAGGGCCTGGACCAGCTGCTCAACCTCACTGAGCCCCCATTTCCTCCTTTGTAGAAAGGAGATTCTATCTCTGGCTCCTGGCTAGGGCTTATAATAAACAGTGGTCAGTATGTCCACTCCGACATTTGTGGAGAGGGTATCCTGTTGGATCCCAAAAAGCTCTTGGGGAAAGGGTCATTAGTTAGGAAGCATTACTCTGGGTTGGAGGTTAAGGATGGGATTGGAAATCTGCTGACCAGTGCTGGGGGAGGGGAGGTACCTCCTACACGATGTCCCAAGGGACAAGATGCAGCCACAGTGTTTGGACAGCCATGAAAGTCTTTACCATCCTTCACGTCCTCTGGTCTGTAGGAATCAGTGAGAGAGTGAACATGCAGGGGCTGGAGTAATTGTGCTGTCCTCTGAGAGGTTAAGCAAATTGCCCAGGGTCACACAGCTCCTAATCAGGGGTCTCCAGTCCATTGCTGCTTGATGATGATTCACTAGGTTCTTATATCGCTTCTCACTAGTCAAAGCTGGAAGAGCCTTTGGGGATGGACCAGTTGCTCCCCACCTTGAAACATGGGAAACCGAAGGCCAGAGAGGTCACAAAGCTATGTAGAGGGTCTGACTGCCAGCTAAGGGCTCTCCCCACGATGCCTCTGTGCCAGGCGTCCAGTGTCTCACCTTTCCCATGAAGTCATGGTACTGGGTTGCTAGCGTGAGGCCATGATGCTGCAGTAAGCCCACGTGAGTGCCACTCCCCCCTGTGTCACAGCTGCTTGACATAAATCTCTCTTGCATAGCTTCCTCCACTCTAAAAAGGGCAAAAAAAAAAAAAGGCATCTGACTGAAATGATTGAGTTAATAAATATAAAGAACTTAGAACAGTGTCTGGCATGTGATGAGTGGTCTATTAATATTTGCTATTACTTTATTATTATTATACGTAGCATAAGGCGTATTTGTTTATTTCCAGACAAATACGCCGGGCCTGGGGTGCTAGGTTATGACTTTATTATTATGATGCGTAGCATAGGGGTATTTATTTCCCTTCAGACAAATAAGCTCAGGCTGGTGTGCACTGTTATGTTTCCGCCGCATAAGAATATGACCTATGGGCTGGAGAGCATCATTCAATCTCCCACACACAACTGTGAGCCACATGATGGGTATAAAGCCACGAGAAAGATGTTCTGTGCCTTATATCAGATACCAAAAGACACCTGCCCATTCTGTTACCAACTACACCATATTTTATTTAACATTGTACTTTGAAATGATTCCTGTTTTCTTTAATTTACATGAAAAGGAAACTGCTTATCCTTAACTGAAAATGAGAATCGATCTTATTCTAGACATAGAAAATAGAGAGAAAATCATAGCTAGTATATAAGAATATAATATATAACTATATAGTTTTCACTAATGGGTCACTTTTATTGCTACCCATGGTTGCTGTGGCAGCCTTTTTTTTTTTTTTTTAAGATTTTGTTTATTTATTTGTCAGACTGAGAGCACAAGCAGAGGGAGAAGCAGGCTCCCTGCTGAGCAGGGAGCTGGAGGTGAACTCGATCCTAGGACCTTGGGATCATGACCTGAGCCAAAGGCAAACCCTTAACCCACTGAGCCACCAGGCGTCCCAATGTGGCAGCCTAATTTTTAATGAAAAGGTTCCAAGCAGTAGGCAAGTGTAGCCATTCCCACGCTACAGTCAGGTTTATCATAGACCTTCTCTTTCCCTTAGAAAGCTGACTGGATTCATCGGAGTACAACTTCCTAGCTGTGAGACCTGGGCCAAGTAACTTAGACTTCTGTATTGTAGTTATCCATTAAGAAAAAGTGCTCAGGAGTAATAGTAATTACCTTTTGGGGTCTTTGTAAGGGAACACAAATCAAAAGTGAATATAACATGGCCTGGCACATACAAAATGATATTTAAATTCTCAGAATGTTGAAATGGAAATAACTACTTTTCTTACTCTTTTATTCAAAGACAGGTCTCCCTGTCACCATCTCACCCTCTGGAAACCGCCGGGACTGGGGTGCCCCAGCAGACCGTGGGGAGCACTAGTTGTAATGCCAAGAAGACCCTGCACAATCGCGCCCCTATATCCGTTTGGGTGTGCAGAATGGCGAGAGGCAGCGGTCTGGGTCCGCCACACGGTGTACAGCAGAAAATGGCCTGAAAGCCCATCCCCACCTGGGGACACGGGGAAGAAAGGTCAAGGGACACAAAGGTCACATCCATCGCCTGTCCTCTGCACACAACTCGCTCGGGTCGCTCTGCACAACCCCTCCCCCCCACCGGGAAAGGCCAAGGTTGCACACGGGCTCCGGGAAGGGCGACCCCGGGGACGCCTGCACGGGGTACAGGGGTGGGGAAGGCGTTCCGGACCCAGGCGCCTGGTTCCCGGAACACGCGGGAACAGGGGCGGCTACCGACCTCGGGGAGGCCCACAGAGGCGGGCAGGGTGACTGAGACACGGCATGCCAACGGGCGCGCATCCCCTCCGCACCGTGCGCAGCGAGCCCAACCCACCCCGCCACCCCTCCCCCGGGATTCGTGCGCCCCGCCCGGCCAAGTGCACACAGCGCGGCCAAGGCCGCGGCGGGAGGTGCGCTCCTGGCGGGGCGGGTGCAAGGGCAGGGGCGGGGCCTTTGCGCCCGGGCCACCCGCTCCGTCTATAAAGTCGAGCCCGCGGCGGCGGGTGTCTAAAGTTCTCAGCAAACTGCAGCTGTGGTGTTTTGTGGCGTCTGTTTTTAAGTCCCTTTTTTTTTTTTTTTTTTCAGTTGGACTGGAAATGGATCCCAACTGCTCTTGTTCTAGCGGTAAGGACCGCGTATTTTGAGTGTTACGGATTCTTTTCAGGTTATCGCAGTGTGTCCTCGGAGTTAGAGAGGCGGGTTTTGGGGCCTGGAGCTGGAGTAGACTTTATAAGTCAGCACGTGTTAATTGGTTTTTTTTTTTTTTGGCCAACCTTTCGAGAGAGTATGTTCGTTCTCCCTGTGTCTTGGGGTTGGAGTGGAGGGTGTTTGTGGTTACGTCGAGGTTTGCTGTGGGTCGGGGTTGCTGGTTTGGGACTGCTTTTCAGGCTTTGGGGGTGCCAGGACGTGATGGCAGGCGGGGACTCCCATCTGCTTGGCTTGCCTTGGTCCTGGAGCTTGGGATTCTCCTTGTGGAGTCAGATTTGGAAGGGATCTGGTTTTTTCAACAGAAGAAATTAGGGTTTTTCTTAATGGTACTCGGTGGGGCAAGAAAGGAGTTCCCAGGGCTGGGCACTGTCAGGGGGCGCAGAGCGGTTTGGTTGCCCGAGTGCTGGGGCTCCCACATCACCCTTGCTCACTACTGTTTCTTTCTTTGGCAGGTGGCTCCTGCACGTGCGCCGGCTCTTGTAAATGCAAGGAGTGCAAATGCAGCTCCTGCAAGAAGAGTGAGTGGGTTGGGGTCTTCGTGGGGATCAGGGTCTGGGCTTGGTGTGGGTGTGTGTGTTGGGGAAGCACAGAGCTGAGCAGGCAGGAGTAGGTCAGTGACTCAGACTCTGTGCAGCACCCGCCTTGAGCCCCTGACTCGGAATTGGAAGTGAAAGGGCATGTAGAGGGGTGAGTTCCCAATCTCAGTCTAGAACAGAAAGACTGAGGCTCAGAGAGGTCAGCAGATAGTATCAAGGGAGGATGCAGAACTACAATCTATGTGTTCTGTCTCCTACTGCAGCCTTCCGAACTCTCCAGTGTCCTGAACACTTGGTGTACATAAACTTGGCGACCACGTGTAGTTTGTCTGATCTAGTGCTGCTCGTTCCGTGGGGACAGCCCAGACCTGCTGTGGCTGTTCTGGGAGCCGCTAGGCAGGGGGCTCCCCCTCACTGATTTCAAGGATTTCTAACTGGAAGGCAAAGGATCAGCCTGCGTTGTCTCTGGGCTCCCTGTCACTGTATCTCCAGGCATTCTGCCCTGTGTTGGAATCGGATGGGGGCAGGACAGCCTCTTTCTAATTCCTAGGACACTCTTGTCTAGGGACAGCATGTGCTCAAGTCAGGAGGGTCCTCGGGGGTTGGGGGCAGGGCCTGTGCCAAGTCTGCTCTTAAGAAGGGGTGGGGTCTCTTTCTTCGGTTCTTGTTCCTTAGGCTGCTGTTCCTGCTGCCCCGCGGGCTGTGCCAAGTGTGCCCAGGGCTGTGTTTGCAAAGGGGCGTCGGACAAGTGCAGCTGCTGTGCCTGATCCGGGGAGCCCGTTCCCGATGTAAATAGATCCGCATGTACAAGTCTACAGTTTCAAAACATTTTTTTCATACTACCTGACCGTTTTGCTACATTCCTGTTTCTATGAAATACATGAGTTACAATAAAAAGTTAAATTTATTCTGGCTGTTTCCTTTTGTGCCCTTCTGAGATCGGGGATTGCAATTCCATCATGGCTGGAGTGGGGAGTTAGACCTGCAACAGGTCTGGGCTCTGGACCCAAGAATTGGCCCCTAACAATCTCCCTTACACAAATCACGTTAATTCCCCGTCAGTTCTTCGACTGAAGATGAAAGTATCTGGATGATCTAAGAGTATGGGGTGGGTTCATTTTCCTTCTCCTTGAAAGTGTTAATCTAAGAACTTAATTTCTATTTCATTCTTGGAATTTTGTCAAACTTAGGTACTCAGCAACGTTGGCTTTCAAAAACACTCAGGCATGTTGCTGGCTCAGTCGGAGTTTGCAACTCTTGATCTCAGTTGATACTATGTTCAAGCCCCACGTTGTGTGTAGAGATTACTTAAAAACTTAAAAAGTACTCTGCAGCCCAATTACCCACTTGAAAAGGCTTTTCCTCATGGGGTTTTTAAAACACGTAAGGGACCAATTTTTTTTTTTTTTTTAAGATTTCATTTACTTGACAGAGGTCACAGGTGTAGGCAGAGGAGGAAGTAGGCTCCCGGCAGAGCAGAGAGCCCTGGGATCATGACCTGAGCCTACGGCAGAGGCTGTAACCCACTGAGCCACCCAGGTGCCCCCCAATTTTTATTTTCTAACACAAGATTTAAGCTTTGGAAACAAATTGGTAACAGGCACATCAAAAACCCCATTTTTTTATTTCAATAAGCATACGAGGAGCAATAACATTGAAAAATTGCAAAGTACACATTTATTCATTGAAAGTGTGCATGGGGGCCACCTAGGTGGCTCAGTGGGTTAAGCCTCTGCCTTCAGCTCAGGTCATGATCTCAGGGTCCTGGGATCGAGTCCTGCATCGGGCTCTCTGCTCGGCGGAGAGCCTGCTTCCTCCTCTCTCTCTCTCTGCCTGCCTCTCTGCCTACTTGTGATCTCTGTCAAATAAATAAATAAAATATTTTTTTTAAAAAGTGTGCATGGAATGCTAGAAACAATTCACGAGGTTCGTGGACCATCTTGAGTAGCCCCCTCCACAACACGGGCTCCATTGGTTTGGGCTGGTGTCCCAACCATTTCCCAGCAAGAGTGAGGGTACCTGAGAACTGGTTCCAGATGGAGTTCACTGCTGCTTGGGAGCTGTGCTGGCTGATCTGCGCGTGGAGGTTGTGTTTATTAGGAGTGAGACCCACGGTGATTTGTAATTAACGCCAACGGTTGGTTCCCCTGGCTGTTTGTGGAGGGAATTGCTACTTGACCTTAGATCAAAGGGAAAAGGGAGTCATGTGGCCTTTAGTCAGGCCCCTGCTTGCCCGCAGGTGCTTGGTGTGAAAGGGGGATTTCGGAAGGCAGTGTGTGTCCAGCGCGTGGGCACTGGTGGGTTCACAGCCTACTTTTCCACCTCCCGGCCAACTGACCTAGGCAAGTCGTTGGTACTTGCTGAGCCTCCATTTCTTCACATATAAAAAGATTATTTTGCAATGTGGGAAATTAAATGAGATAGTGGCCTGGCTTCTAACTAGGGCTTTTAATAAACAGTGGGCCACTATGGTCACTCCTATATTCACACTGACATTTGTGGAGACTGCTAGCTCCCAACAAGCCTCAGGGAAAGGCCCATTGGTTTGGAAGCGTTTCTCTGGGTTGGAGGCTAGAGATGGAATTGCAAATTTGCTTACCTGGGGTCAGGGGGTGTGTGGATGGCTAGCAAAAAGGCCCTCAGGACAGGAGGCTGCCACAGCATTTGGACAGACCAAGGGTCTTTCCCATCCTTTATGTCATTTCACCTGTACAGGAACCAGTGAGAGTGAATGTGCAGGGGCTGAAGTGATTGTGCCATCTTCCAGAGAGGTTAAGCCACCAACCCAAAGTCACACAGCTCCTAGTCAGAGTCGTGACCCAACTGGCTGGTCACGATGCTAGTGGGTGCTAAATTCTGCCTGTCATTGTCCAGAGCTGGAGAGTCCTTTGAGATAGTCTAGTTGTGCCCTGTCTTGAGACATGGGAAACTGAAGCCCAGAGAGGTCACAGAGCTATGCAGAAGTCCTTCCCACACTGCCTCTGTGCCAGGTGTCCAGAGTCCTCACCTTTCACACGTACGGGGTGGTGGGTGAGGCCATGATGCTGCAGTCAGCCCACGGGAGTGCCAGTCCCACCCATGTCACAGCTGCAAGACATGAACCTCTTTGTGGCACAGTCCCCCCGCTCTCTATAAAGGGAAAAAAAAAATAGGGTGTGGCTCTTAGAAGGAAATGATGCAAAGATTAAATTCAGTTGATTTAATCTTAGAAGTAATCCAAAGAAATTAGAATGATGCCATACACATACACAGTGAGTAATCCACATTAGCTATTATTTTATTAATAGTGTTCATAGCTTTGGAGATGTTTTCTATTTCCAGATAAATAAGGTCAGACTTGCGTGCTTAGGTACATGTCCTGTACTGTCTTATCCACCCAAAGATCATGCGACCAGTTGCCCAGAGAGAGTTACCCTTTCTTCCCACAAAAGAAGGAACTGCATTAGGGATATAAAGCCAAAAGCCAGGGGCGCTGGGTGGCTCAGTGGGCTAAGCTTCTGCCTTCGGCTCAGGTCATGATCTCAGGGTCCTGGGATCAAGCCCTGCATCAGGCTCTCTGCTCAGCAGGGAGCCTGCTTCCCCCACCTCTCTCTGCCTCTCTGCCTACTTGTGGTCCCTGTCTGTCAAATGAGTAAATAAAATCTTAAAAAAAAAAAAAAAAGGCCAAAAGCCAGATAGCCTGTGTCCTTGTAATAGACACAGAAGGATGCCTGCCATTTCTGCGGTCCTTTGCACCAGTATTTTACTTAACATTTTCTTTTGAACAATTCATATTTCCTGAAATATATTTATATGAAAAGCAAACTCTTTGCCACTCCTGAAAATGAGAATGAGTTTACTTCTAGACATAGAAGTGTGTGTGTGTGTATATAAATTCCTTCTATTATCACTTGGTCACTCCCAGGATTGAGCATCAGACAGCAGAGAGGTGCTGAAGACATACCTCTGGGCTGAAGGGAAGCCTTTATCCTCTACTTTCTTTCCCTCCAGGAGTGGCTGGAAGCAGATCCAGGACTCTACCTCCCAGCACTGTGACCCTGGGTTAGCTACCTTAAACTCCTCCCACTGTGTGCACTTCTGCTTTTGGGAAACTGGCTCATAACTAATATCCCCTTTAGGACTGATGTTGGGGTTCAGAATGCTGAGTGATAAGCAACACCCAGAACAGACTACACACTATGTAGTTCTCAGGAATACTGAAAGGGACAAAACCACCTTGCTTTGTTATTTGAAGCCAGGTCCGCTGGTCATCTAAAAGGATCCCTTCTGGGGGTGCTGTGAAGGGGGTTGGTAGCATCCCATACTTTGGGAACCTCCACCCTGAGTAGGGTGAATGGGCAGGGCTGAGGAGAGCCCCTAGAAAGTTTCCGCAAAGGAGCGCCAGGACAAACGTGCCCACATATCCCTTCTGCCTTTGGGGGCTGAGGGGGGGCGGGGAAGAAGGAAAGGAAGGGAGCCAGAAGCCTGAGCTCACCGCCTTGCTGTCTACAAGAGGCATGGCGAGGGCCCAAGATGGGGTTGGGGGAGAGGGGGCAGTGGAGGTCACTAAATGCTATGTAATTCTTGGAATATTGAAAGGGAAATAACCACCTTTTTTTTTCTTTTTTTCTTTATTTAAAGCCAGGTCTCCTATCACCTAAATAGATCCCTCCTTTGTGGGTACCTCGCCCTCTGGAAACTGCCGGGACTGGGGTGCCCCAGCAGGCTGTGGGGAGCACTAGTTGTAATGCCAAGAAGACCCTGCACAATCGCGCCCCTATATCCGTTTGGGCGTGCAGAATGGCGAGAGGCAGCAGTCTGGGTCCGCCACACGGTGTACAGCAGAAAATGGCCTGAAAGCCCATCCCCACCTGGGGACACGGGGAAGAAAGGTCAAGGGACACAAAGGTCACATCCATCGCCTGTCCTCTGCACACAACTCTCTCGGGTCGCTCTGCACAACCCCTCTCCCCACCGGGATAGGCCAGGGTTGCACACGGGCTCCAGGAAAGGGCGACCCCGGGGACGCCTGCACGGGGTACGGGGGTGGGGAAGGCGGTCCGGACCCAGGCGCCGGTGGAACACGCGGGAACAGGGGCGACTACCGAGGGGAGACCCGGGGAGACCCGGGGCGAGCGGGGAGGCTGAGACACCTCGTGCCCCCCGCGCGGTGCGTAGCGAGCCCTACCGCCCTCCCCGGACTCGTGCGCCCGGCCCCGCCAGGTGCGCACAGCTCGGCCAAGGCCGCGGCGGGCCGCGCGCTCCCGGCGGGGCGGGTGCAAGGGCAGGGGCGGGGCCTTTGCGCCCGGGCCACTGCTCCGCCTATAAAATCAGCCCGCGGCGATTAGGCATTGCCGTGCTTTCATCCCGCAGCATTGGTGTTTGCTTAGTTTGTTTCGAACTTCTGTCCTCGGCGGAATTCGATGATGGATCCTGACTGCTCTTGCTCTACCGGTAAGGGATCCCGTATTCTGAGCTTTAGGGGATACGCTTTCTAGCCTTGGGTCGCGGCGTGTCCTTGGTGTTGGAAAAAACGATGTTCGGGGCTGGAATTGAAGTAGATTTTTTTAGTTAGCATCTTCTGTGGGTTGTCCCTCGCCATTCTCTGGAGAGAGTATGTCCGTTCTCTTCGTGGTTTGGGTTTAGAGTTGAGAGTATTCGTGGTTATGTCGAGGTTACCTGTTGGTTAGGGATGCTGGCCTCCGACCCAGTGCGCTGTTCTGGCCACGGGGGTGCCAGGACGTGATGCTAAGTGGGGACTCTCCTTGCATGGGCTGATTCTGGAGTTTGCGATCCTCTTGTGGAGTCAGATTTGGGATGGACCTACTTCCCCACCAGCAGAAGAAGTGGAGTTCCTTTTAATTGACCGTAGGCGAGAAGGGAGCTCCCAGGGCTGGGCACTGGCAACATGCTTCGGGGATCCTTCGTTGGGTTATTTTTGGGACCCCCACATCACCTCTGTTCACTGCCTTCTCTCTCTCTTTTTTGGCAGGTGGCTCCTGCATGTGCGCCGGTTCCTGCAAATGTAAGGAGTGCAAATGCACCTCCTGCAAGAAGAGTGAGTGGAGTGGGGTCTTCTGTGGAGATGGGGGGGCTGGGCTGGTTGTGGGGAGGGGGAAACCCGCGTTCAGCAGGCAGGAGCAGGTCAGCGACCCAGCCTTTCTGCAGCCCTTGCTTTGAGCCCTTGATTCAGAATTGGAGCGGAAAGGGTATGTAGATGGTTGAGTACCAATTTCAGTCTAGAACAGGAAGACTGAGGCTCAGAGAGGTCAGCAAACAGTGTCATGGGAGGAGCCCGAACTATAGTCCAGGTGTTCTGTCTCCTGCAGCCTTCGAACTTTCTGGTGTCCTGAACACTTGGTGTATGTGAACTTGGTGACCATGTGTGGTTTGTCTGATGTGGGGCAGCCCCTGTGGGGGCAGTCCAGAGCTGCAAGACAGGGGGCTCCCCTTCTCTGATTTTGAGGACTTCCATCAAGATGCATGGTTCTGGAGGGGAAGGGGCCAGCCTGCATTGTTTTTTGGACACCCTGTCACTGTCTTAGGCGTTCTCTCTGCCCTGTTTTGGAATCAGATGGGGGCGGGGCGATGGCTGCCTCTGCCTAGGATGCAGTTGTCTAGGGAGAGCATGTCATTCTCAAGTCAGGGTTGTCTTGGGCCGGGGGCAGGGCCGGTGCCAGTCCTGCTCTTAGGAAGGGGGGGGGTCTCTGATCTTTTGGCCTTTGTCCCCCAGGCTGCTGCTCCTGCTGCCCTGCGGGCTGTGCCAAGTGTGCCCAGGGCTGCATCTGCAAGGAGGCATCGGACAAGTGCAGCTGCTGTGCCTGATCCCGGCGGGCCAGTTCCTGATGTAAATAGAACCACATGTACAAACTGTAGTTTTTTATGTGTTATGGTACCTGATCCAGTTGCTGCATTCCCGTTTCTGTGAACTCTTGAATGAGAGTAAATTCATCTAGATTCTTCTGGCTCCAAGTGTCTGGTGATATGATGGGAAGATGGGACTTGGTTCTAATTGGGTGTAAGGGAAACTGGCTTGGGGTGGGGGGGTAATGTTATCAGGGCCCAAGGTTCTTGTGGTCTGGCCTGGTCCACCTCCTTGAGCTCTTGGGTTTTTTGTTTGTTTGACTCTTCTTGGCTTGGCTGTGACATGGTTTTCTGTCACCTAGAGTGTCCCTGCTTTGTGTCACTGCCTGTATTCGCTCTGTAGGCACCTATGGTGTGTCTACTGTATACATAGGCATCAGGTTCTCAGTGTTGGGGTAACAATGGTGCTACCAGACTGTTGGGGAGAGGTCATTACTGAAGAGAAAAATGACAGTGGCTGTGACAGAATGCTGTTGCATGAGTCCAAGTAAGGAGACCTCATGCAGACAGCTGCATTCCTGTTGGGGGACAACTGGAAAGACGGATGGGGACACGGGTGGGCTAGCTCATCTGGGCAAGCATGTGAGGAGATGTGCTAAGCTGACCTCTGAGAGAAGAGAGCAGAGTCCATGTGTCTCCTCTGCTTGACTTGCAACCCGTCTGCTGTGTGAATCCCTTGGAGAGGTCTAGAGTGCCACACGATGGTCCCATTTTCCCCTTCCCAGTCCCCATTCCAATTTCTTAGGTGTAAGATGGGCTGGGGAGCTCGGGTTTTAGGGGTGTGATCCCACTGACCACATGGAGCCTTTTAGTGACGTGAACTGAGTCTGCCAGGGAATGTTTCCATCCTGGTTAGAATTTGAAGCCAACTCCCAACTTAAAACTGCCTGAACTGGGGTGCCTGGGTGGCTCAGTGGGTTAAGCCTCTGCCTTCGGCTCAGGTCATGATCTCAGGGTCCTGGGATCGAGTCCTGCATTGGGCTCTCTGCTCAGCAGGGAGCCTGCTTCCTCCTCTCTCTGTCTCTCTGCCTGCCTCTCTGCCTACTTGTGATCTCCGTCTGTCAAATAAATAGATAAAATCTTTAAAAAAAAAAAAAAAAAAAGAAAAGAAAAGAAAAGAAAAAAAAAAGCCTGAACTGGGGGCCTAGGGAACCTGGAGGAAACTTGTTCCTCTGAAGACTGCGGGGGGTGGTCACAGGCCTCCTCCCTTCTTAGAGACCAAGTAGGCTAAAAGGGCAGGGCAACCGGGCTCATACAGAAACATCCAGTGTGGCTGGGCTGGTGTCCTCACCCCTGTTTCCTGGGGAGAGCCTGGCCCAAACCGTAACGGCTCTTGGGCAGGAGTGTGGGATGCTGTTGGCCCTGCTTGGTTTGGAAGTCCTGGTGCCACAGTCACAGACGGGCCTGGAGATTTCACAGATTTCACAACTCTGCCTTAAGAGACTAGGAGCTGCCAGTCCTCTCTGTGGAAGGGTACAGCATGTTTCCATTCGGCCTGACAAACACTGATCGATTTTTCAAGTCATGTGTGAAGTGGCATTGCTTCAGCCCCAAGTGCTATGTCCCCGAGGGGTGGTGGGGTGTGACCATCACAGCATCAGTTGGAGAGATTAGTTCACAATATGGCTGCGTCAGACGGCCCCATTGAATTCCAGAAGTTAGTATCTTGAGCTGGGAAAGCAGTTTTGCGTGGCTGCTCTGGGTCCAGCCTGCCTGGGTAGCTCCATAGCTCTGCTACTTGGGTGACTCGTGTGGCCTCTTGGTCCCTATTTCTCATCTGTAAAGTGGGGGACAGTCATAGCCTCTATCCCAAGGGTTGTGAGGTTCAATGTGGCTGTCATAGTCCCTGCTCAAGATAAGGGCTCTGGAAGTGCCCTTCCTCGGGGGCCAGGCATGGTATCTGACATTCAGTAGGTGATCCATAAATGCTGAGTTCAGAGAGCACTTACAGGACCCCTACTGTAGGTAAACCATTACGCTGGGCACAGAGGGGAGAGAAATACTAAGATCTAATCCATTTGCTGGAGAACTTAAGTCCCTGTTGAAATCAGGGAGCATTTAGCACTTCGGGGTGCTGCTGCTGAGCTGTGGAGGGTGTGACTCAGTCTGATCAGGACGTGGAGAGAGAACCCTATTCACTCACCTTTCATTCACATGGCCACTTTTTGGACAGAACTAATTGGAGCACTGGATAAGTAGTGGGTTAACTTTTCCAGGGGAGGAGGAGGAAGCTGGTATGACATGCCTGACAAGTGCAGATGCTTAGTATTGGATGAACTGATCAGACACTTCACAGAGGTAGAAATTCAAGGTGCAGGTGGCAGGAACAAAGGAAGCTGGAGCTCATGCTGTAACTGGGTCAGTGTCAAGGGAACAAAGAATCCACCCAAATGGTAGCTTTGAGGATGATTTGACCAAGCTACGGATACGTTTTCTTTTTTTCCTAAGATTTTATTTATTTTAGGGAGAGAGAAGCCTGAGCAGACTCCTCACTTAGCGTGGAGCCCGATGGAGGGCTGGATCTCACCACCCTGAGGTCATGACCTAAGCCAAAAAAATCATTGAAAGGGCAAAGGAACTGTGGGACTGATGGGAAGGATGGAGAGCTAGGCCCAGAAAACAAGCCATGGTACTGGGGGGAGGCAAGCAGCAGGGCCAGTCCCAGGAGCAGCCTGGCTGGGCCACTGCAGTGGGTACAACTGTCCTCACTGCTTCTGCAACCCTCGGACACTGCCATTGCTGCCACTGGCCACAGCTCTTGGCAACTCAATTCTCAACTGTCCATTAAGCCCTTTGCATCTTGTCCCAGACCTGAAGACCCTAGCTGGCTGGGGATGGGGAGGAGGCTTATCTGGCCACTTGTGGATTCCCCAGTGGGAGGTGGGATCCCGCAGACACCCCAGATTGACTCTGGGGGGTAAGATGCCAGTAAGTTCAGGTGGGAAACCTGTGAGCCATTCAGGAGAGTTTAATAAATGGATTTTTTTTTTTTTTTTTGGCTGGGGGTGGGGGTGGGGGTGTTGGGAAGCAAGGAGTTGGAAGAATTCAGAGAACGCTGACCCGGAGATGTGAAGCAGAGGAGGCATCAGGTCTACAGCTGCAGAGCCAGAGGAAGGGGCTGTCCCTGGACAGAGCAGCTGCAGCTGGAGGAAAGGATGACCCAGCAGCAGCTGTGAGCTTCAGGTGGCATCCAGCCTTGCAGGGGAGCCAGGGGGACACTTTCGGTGACCTCTTGCTCTCCCCCACCACATGCTGTTGGGTCCGCACCCTCCGACCTGGCTTCTGGAGGGGAGGGTGGACAGTGGATTGGGGAAGATACCCAGCACACACCCTGCAAATAGGGTGTGCCACCATCCGCAGAAGCCATCCGCCCAAGCCGCATCCTGGGACCTGGGAGAATCTCGCTAATCCGAGGCTGAATCCAACTTGAGGTCCTGGAAGGAAGAAAGGAGGTGTCAAGGAGGATGGTAGAAGCCCCGTGGTGGGGCACTGGAGGTACCTCACAATGCTGGTTTGCAGGTGTGTCCAAGCAAGTCTGCCCCGCCCTGGGGGAGGATGGGGAGGAGAAACAATCCTGCACGGGAGTCCGGAAGGAACTCTCACCTGGCCCCACCTTTGGCATCACAATAGTCACTGTACCACCCTTCCCTTCCAGAGCATCCCAGAGGCCACTCCTGGCTGGCTAAAGGCCTACACCACCTTCCGCCCTGGAGGCAAAGCCATGAAGTTGATTTCACACACACACACACACACCCCCATTCCATCACCACACCCAGATCCTCCCCGGCCCCTTCCTCCCTCCGTGCCGCTTTCCGCCCGCCCTCTGCAGACTCTGCGATGGAGCTGGAGGAGCAGGACAGGGAGGTCGAGCTATGCTGTAAAAGCTGGCTGGCTCTCGCCTCACAGCCAGCAGTGGGGACCTTTCTGGAGTCAGAGACTCTCCCAGGTCTTTGCCCTCGCCTGCACGGGCTCAGGGATTCTTGAACCTTCAAGGGAGGAGGCTGAGGTGGTGTCCTCAACAGACTCGGTGGACTGGACCCCAGGGTATTCCAGATCTGGGGCCCCATCACAGGCCACTCTGGCCTGCCTGACATCACTGCCATTGTGGAGGGTGGGGGTTCGGCCACAAACTGGGGGACCCTGCTCACTCTCTCCAAGATACTTCCTGTGTCCTACCTGCCCCCCCCCAAGCCATACCCTCCACCAGGAAGGCATTTAGTGATACAGAGTCACCCAGCTGGGAGGCTTCGACAGATCGACCCTGTTCTTCAGAGAAGATCTTCTGACTTTTCTTCTGGTGAACCTCCTCTGCCCAGCCCTGGAGAAGGCGGGTTGGAGATTCAGGAGTCCAGTCCAAAAAGCCAAAGGTTCAGACCTTTGTCCTCCAGGATCCCCAAGCAATCAGATGTTACCCCTTTGAAACTCACACATGGGTTAGAATGGGTTCTGAGGGCATTTCTCACAGGCACGTACCCTGACCTGATTCTTTGGGCCCAGAGACCAGGCCTGTGGATCTTGTGTCCCAACCCTATGCATGGCATTTCCTTCATTCCTGCCTCTTTCCAAGCCTGGTCCCTATGTGCCCCCCACCCCAACTTTTTATCATTCCAGTGAATAACATTTAGCTTCATTCTACTAAGGAGTCTGGATTTAGAATTTTTTTTTTAAAGATTTTATTTATTTGACAGACGGAGATCACAAATAGAGAAGCAGGTAGAGAGAGAGGAAGAAGCAGGCTCTCCGCTGAGCAGAGAGCCCAATGTGGGGCTCGATCCCAGGACCCTGAGATCATGACCTGAGCCGAAGGCAGAGGCTTTAACCCACTGAGTCACCCAGGCGCCCCTGGATTTAGAATTTTTAAGAAAAGTGGGGAAGATGTTGGTGGGGCAAAGAGGCTTCCTCTGTGGCATCATAGGAGCACACTTCCTAAGATTGGCTTCATCAAACCCCCAGGTCCTGAGACTCTGAGGGCAGAACAAGTCTGGGGGCCTGATACCACCTCGAAGCATCCTGGCCCACAAGCCTTCTTGTCTGGGCCTGTGAGACACACCCATGGGTGAGGTTTTTTTTGGGCAGTAGGCATTTCCTGCCCTTGGGGCCTGCCACTCTCAGGCATGGGAAAAATTACTTTCCTGGCAGGAATCAAAGCTTATACCAGTCCGATGAGGCTCCTCATGTCCCTATGGGTCACATGGTGCTGGGTCCCCGGTACAGATGGAAAAACAGGATAAATCCCCAAGGCAAGTTCCCTTACGTGCAGGGTGCTTGGCATGCCTGACTCTCCTTGCAGTGTGCCCAACTGAATGTGGGCCCTTTCCTCTCCTGGAGGAGGGCACAGTATAAGAAAAGTCTTGGGAAGAAGAGCCTTGTTCGATCATTTCCCAGGTAAGAGGGAGCTATAGAAGGTTAAGGGGCAAAGAAACCGTATGAGTGCAGCTGTTCATTTATTCACTCCTGGGTCCTTCTGCTGTGCTGGGCCAGTGCAAGGACTGATTAGTAACAAGTTAGACAGCCTTTGCCCTCTAGGGCTGTGTGGGCAGAGTCAAGTACACAAATAAATTCAATAAAGGCGGTCACTGGTCCAGGCTGCCATCTGTTCTTGCCCTGGTCTCCTACCTGGTCTCCCTACATCTGCATTGGGCCCCTGCAGTCTGTCAGCCCAGCAAACGGGTGTTCTGCTCAAAACCCAACATTGGTCTCCATCTGTGTGCCAAGTCCTCACCAGGACCCACAGGCCTGTAAGAGAATCTATCTATGGATGTACATTGTCTCCTAGATTTTTAAATTTCTGCCAATGAAATGGGTGGATTACGATAAACCTCACTGTGACTTTAATTTGCATTTTCTTGATCACTGCTGATGTGAAACATCTCTTCATATGTTTGTTGCCATATGTGTTTCTTTTTCTGAAAAATGCCTGTCTGTATCTTGGGCTCATTTAAAAAGGAAATAGTGAAGTCCATCCTTTATTCAGATTTCCTTAATTTGTCCCTAAGTTCCTTTTTCTGTTCCAGGGAAGACACCACATTGCATCTAACCAGCGAGTGGCCTTACACTTACCACTCTCGATGTTGACCTTGACCCCCAGACCAAAGCAGCAGTTGCCGGGTGTCTCCACAGTAAGGTTATTCTTTTTGGCCCCCATCTCTGTGCTTCACTCTTTGAAAGGAAGTCACTTTGCCCTTCTACTCCTCAAGGTCAAGTATCTATATACATATTTGGAATTCCACACAGGAGATTTATGTCTTTTCAATTTATTTTCTTATTCATTGATTCATTTCTGTCAGCCTGGGTTCATGGGTATTTACTTTATACTTTGGGTTATAATCCAGTACCACTTTACTTATTTTCTTGCTCAAATTATTCGAGTCTGGGGGTGCTGGGGTGGTTCAGTGGGTTAAGCCTCTCCCTTCGGCTCAGGTCATGATCTCAGGGTCCTGGGATCGAGCCCCGCATCCGGCTCTCTGCTCAGTGGAGAGCCTGCTTCCCCCTCTCTCTGCCTGCCTCTCTGCCTACTTGTGATCTCTGTCAAATAAATAAATAAAATCTTTAAAAAATTATTCCAGTCTGGCTACTGATTGTTCTTTCAATTGGCTCCTGGACCCTTTTCACATACCCCTATCATTGTGGGTTTTCTTTTCTTTTGTTTTTTTGTTTGTTTTTTTATCACTTCACTTTCCATTTGTGCCCATTTTTCCATGGGTTACTTGTATCCTTCTTATTATGTTACAGGTGTTCATTGCGTACTCTTGAAATTCATCATTTGTCTGAGTCTTTTGATGGGCAAACATTCTTACTTTTAGTTAAACTTATCAAATTTTATTATATAATCAGTTCTTTTGTGGCTCGTTTAGGAAATCTTTTGCTACTGTGAAGTCTAAAAGATATTTGAATACCTAAAAATATCTAAAATATATCTTCTGAAGTTTTGTTTTTAAATTGAAGTCCTTCATCCATCTGGAATAGGGTTTCTGTATATAGTGTTGAGACAAGCATCCAATTTCATCTTTTTCCTGGTGAGTAATCAGGTCCTTTATTGCATGTTTCTTTTCTCCACTGACCTGACTTGCCACTTTTGTTAAGTACCAAAGTTCCATAGATGCGTGGATCTCTTTCTGAGATTGCTTCTCTCTTTTCTGAGATTGTTCTCTCTTTTTTAAAAAGATTTTATTTATTTATTTATTTGACGGGGGATGAGAGAGAGAGAGAGAGAGAGAGCACGAGCGAGCGCGTGCGGACATGAGCACAAGCAGGGGGAGCGACCGGCAGAGGGAGAGGCAGAATCAGGCTCCCTGCCGAGCAGAGAGCCAGGACCCTGGGATCATGACCTGAGTCGAAGGCAGATGCTTAACCTACTGAGCTTCCCAGGCGCCCCTGAGCTCTCTTTTTAAAAATATTTTTAAAAAAATGTTAAGTAATCTCTCCACCCACCATGGGGCTCGAACTCACAACCCCGAGATCAAGAGTTGCGTGCTCTTCCGACTGAGACAGCCAGGCACCTCTCTTTTCTAAAACCTTACAATAAGCCCTGACGTCTCCCCATGCCTCTATTTCCAAGCTCCTGCTGTTCTTCAGAAATATCCCGGCTATCTCTGGCTCTTTGCTCTTCATTTTAGAATCACCTTATTATAGTTCTAAGGAAAAATTCCTACAGATTCCGATCAGAACTGCTTCGAATCTACAGATCAATTTAGGGGAGGCCTATTTTTTTTTTCCACCCTCAAACAGGAGAAATGTATTTTCTCACAGTTCTGGAGGCCAGAAGTTGGAGTTCAGGGTGGCAGCCTGATTGGGTTCTGGGGAGGGCCCGCATCCTGGCTTGCAGACAGCTGCCTTCTTGCTGTGTCCTCACGTGGCAGAGAAAGAGCGAGAGCAGACATCTTGAGCATATCAAACCTTCCCATCACGAAATGCGGTAACTTCAGGAAACGACTGGTTAATGCCCTGTTCTCGCGGGGGGCCCCCACCCCCATCCCTCCGCGGGGGGGGGGGGGGGGGGGGGGGGGGCTGGTTTGTATTCGTACACATGAATACATACATTTATTATAAATTGTAATGATATAAAGATTATGCAGCACACAATTTTGAAAAAAAAAAACAAAATATGCAATACTCTTTATCATACTCTGTATTGTCCATATAGTCTGTTGATTTTCACAGAACACTTTATCACTGATTTTTGCTGAACACTTGTATCTGCCGTCGTAGGACGGCCTGCAATTGATGAGTAAATACAGTTCCAATACGAAGGCAGGTTCATTGTTTCGTTTTGTTTTCGTTAATGAGTAAAATAAAAGCCAACCATGGTTTCTCTTGTGTACCTTTTTTTTTTCTTTTTTTTTATCCTTTTTTTTTTAACCAACCTTTATCAGGGGGACGCCTGGGTGGCTCAGTTGGTTGGACGACTGCCTTCGGCTCAGGTCATGATCCCAGAGTCCTGGGATCGAGTCCCGCATTGGGCTCCCAGCTCCACCGGGAATCTGCTTCTCCCTCTGACCTCCTCGCTCATGCTCTCTCTCACTGTCTCTCGCTCAAATAAATAAATAAAAAATCTTTTAAAAAAATCCAGAATCAGGGGCGCCTGGGTGGCTCAGTGGGTTGAACCTCTGCCTTGGGCTCCGGTCATGATCTCGGGGTCTTGGGATAGAGCCCCACGTTGGGGTCTCTGCTCAGCAGGAAGCCTGCTTCCCCCTCTCTCTCTCCCTGCCTCTCTCTGCCTACTTGCGATCTCTCTCATCAAATAAATAAAATCCTTTTTAAAAATGCAGAATCATTCGCAGGCCACTGAAAGACAAGCTTTGGCTCAATCTGACTCACTGGCCATAACTGTCTGACCCTTGGTTTATAGTATTGGAATCAATTATGTCTGTTGTATCTGATTGGTGAAAACACTGTGCAATGGTATATTACTGTGCCTCTCTTCCCAACTCTGGGTTCAGTGACCTCATGTGGGTGGCTAGAAATTTGGGTAGTGTTTATAGCACCTAAATTAGCAAACACTGAAAACCAAGGCTTGATTGATTATTTGTCAATTGTCTAGATTAAAAAGTGATACAGTTAATGTTGACAATGCAGATCAAACCTAAAATGCATAACTGCTCCATTATGAGGTGGATAAAAAATTGAGGGAAAAGAACCTTCACCAAAGAAATCACTTGTGTTATTTTAATGAACAAAGAAAGTTGCAACATGCACCTTCTGATACTGGGACCCTCATCTCCCAGTGCAGAGTGGCCTTGCCTGGCATCAGGGATGGGCACATGACACACTCCTGGCCAATCAGAGTTAAGAGTCCAGGGATGGTCACGTGACCCAATTCAGGTCAATCAGAGTGGATTCTGAGACATTTACTCCAACTCTGGGGCCAAGGATGCTCTGTTTCTGCTGGGATTGCTAAGCTGCGGGGTCCACTGCAGGAAGAAAACCCATCTGAGTGTGAAGCAGACAGAGGAGGACAGGGCCAAACCTGGAGGGAGTCCTGACGTCTTTGCTGGAACACCCACAGTCCTTGGGATACAGAAGAGTTTCCTGGATTTTCTGTTTGGTGAGCCAATACATGCTTGTGCTCTCGCTGAAGCCAGTCTGAGCTGGGCTCTTTGATGCTCGTCACAGAGTCTTTGAATGGCCCATTCTAGACCCTGAGCTGCAGTTCCAGTCTGGAAGGTGCAGATAAGCTAGACAAAGAGGGATGCACAAGGGAC
The DNA here is from genome assembly GCA_020311275.1 of Eira barbara. Classification (NCBI taxonomy): domain Eukaryota; kingdom Metazoa; phylum Chordata; class Mammalia; order Carnivora; family Mustelidae; genus Eira; species Eira barbara. The sequence goes on from JAHRIG010000054.1 coordinate 9,436,783, forward strand.
CAGGCATTGGGGAATCAGTGTCCTATTTTGGATTTACTCCCTTTCGAGGGCCTGACTTCAAGTCACTAGGTTCTACTCTTGGGACCTCTGCTTCCCCACCTGGTGTCTGTTCTCAAAGGTGTGCAGAGACAAAGTTAAATGGAAACTTCTTGGTCAAAGTGTTCACGGTGGTTTTCCTTCTGCCAGGGCATCTGCATTCGACAGAGAAAGCTCCCGCTGGCCGATCGCAGAGTAAGTCATCCTGTGATGGCTCACATCAGCAGATCCTTACTCTCCCACAATGTCCTGGTTTTGCTGTGACCACTCACCAATGACGTGGGAAGGCTACAGGGCATGGACTAAGTCAACCCTGGGTTTTACTCTGGTTTATGCCACTTACTATGTAGGTGATGTTGGACGAGATATTTAGCTTCTCCGAGCCTCAGCTTATTCATCCAACAAATGGGACTTTGAAGGGTAAATAACAATGCCCAGCACGTAGGAGGTGCCCAGTAAGTGGCAGATAGTATAATGCTACAGATGCGTGACTTTCCACCAGATTAGCATGGGTTTTAAAGTTTGTCAATAACAAATGAGAATGCTCGCCCGCTGCTTTGAAAGACCAAAGAGCCCTTAGATGTACCTCCAGGGTTCTGATTTTTTTTTTTTTTTGAGAAGCTTCTGAGTTTATGCATTTCTTTTGCAATTAAGAATGATTATTTGTGAAATAAAACTGAGGCATACACGAGGTCACAAGGTGGATAAAAACTCAAGAGGCTCCCAACTCTTGGCCTGATGCTGTCTTCAGAGCATCTCTCTAAAGGGCAGTCACGGCTTGGCTCCAGCCCCTTGTCTGGCGGAATGTGGGTTCAGTGTGGTCAGACCTTGCAAACTTTCAGGACAAATTGGAAATTGAGCTTCTTATGTAAAATATCCAGGTTTTTAAAAAATTGTATGGAAACTCAAGAACATTATGCTAACTAAAATAGCCAGACACAAATAGACTAATATTATAGGATTCTGCTTACATGAAGTACCTTGAATAGGCAACCTCAAAGAGACATAAAACAGAATAGAGGGTGGTTAGAGGAAGAGGGGGATGGGCAGTTATTGTTTGGTGATAAACACATTTCTGTTTCAGAAGATGGATGCCCAGCATTGTGAATATTCTCCATGCCACTGCTGCACATTTAAAAACGGCTAAAACGGGGGTGCCTGGGTGGCAAAGTCAGTTAAGTGTCTGCCTTAGGCTCAGGACCTGATCCCAGGATCCTGGGATACAGCCCCAAATCCCCGGGGTCCTAGGATAGAGCCCTGTGTCAGGCTCCCTGCTCAGCGGGGAGTCTCCTCCTCCCTTTGTCCCCCTCCCCCCCCACTTGTGCATGCTCTCTCTCTCAAATAAATAAAATCTTTTTTAAAATGGTTAAAATGGTTAATTCTATATCATGTATATTTTCCTACAGTAAAGACAAACTGGGATAAAAGAGAGAGAGGGGAGAGGCGCCTGGGTGGCTCAGTGGGTTAAAGCCTCTCTGCCTTCTGCTCAGGTCATGATCCCAGGTCCCTGGGATCAAGCCCCACATCGGGCTCTCTGCTCAGTGGGGGGCTTGCTTCCCCCTCTCTCTCTGCCTGCCTCTCTGCCTACTTGTGATCTCTGTCTGTCAAATACATAAATAAAATCTTTTAAAAAAACAAATAAAAATAAATTAATTAAATCTTTAAGAAAAAAAGAGAGAGAGAGAGAGGAGAAAAATAGTGTGGACCAAACAGAAGTCAGAGGACCAGATGTAGCCAATTTGCAGCTCCTGGTTGGTGTATCCCTATTTGGAATGCTAACTCCAGCCCATTCCCCTTTCACCTACCTCAGTTCTGCTCGTCCTTCAAGGACTGGCCCAAATGTCACCCCTTTTCATTCCCCAAGGCGGAAGGTCCGGCAACATTGAGGCCATTTTGCTGCATGGCCGCAGCGAGCCCCTTGAGAGACACATTCCCAAGCCTCCACAGCCCGACCCCATTTTCTTGTCTTTTGGTCCACTTGTATTACTGCTCTGGCCACGTAGGCATCTGAAATTTCACCCTCCACAGACTGTCAGTTCCTTGAGGATGGTAAGATCTGTTTTCCCGTATACTCGCACAATTCAGTGCTGTAGAATTATGGAGTGACTGCTCCCTGCCAGACTTAGGGGCCTGGCTACAGAGAGGAGAGACCTAGGAGCCCCAGTCTCACCTCCTTAGGGGCAGAACTCTGTTGTTTGGGGTTTAATCTGGGGCATGTCATCCTGGGCTCCACTGACATTTTGACTCTCGAGATGGGGGCTGTACTATGTATTGGAGGGTGTTTAGCGGCATCCGTGGCCTTGACCTACGAGACACAGTAGTAGTTGTGACAACCCAGAATATTTCCAGATATTTCCAAAGGTCCCCTGGAGGCCAAAATAACCCCCTAGCTGAGAACGGTTTCATTCATTGATTCATTTACCTAGGAAGCACTTTCTTCGAATGAAGATCTGGATCTTGGGCAGGTTCAAAGCTGGATACATTTTTAAAAAAATAACAACATAGCTATGGTTACCCAGAATTCTAAGTGTTCTTGCTCCCAGTGTCATAGATCCCAGCTATTCTGCTCAAATCTGCGTCTGAGCGTCCTATAGTTGAAAAGGCGATTGACTTCCCTTACTGGGTGTTTGCTGCCACCTGGTGGTAAGTTTGTTCACTGCACGCTGGAGGGAGTGCCCGTCCAGTTTCACTAGCCAAACACCAGCACATCCAAAGGTTAAGACAATTTGACACGCTTTTCTCGGATGCTAGAAAGCAGTTCTAAGCTGAGACAGGCCTTTGGGAAAGTAGTCTGGAGTTATCAGGAGATGGTATAAGCAGCGACCTGCCAATTTTATAGGGCCTTGGTTTGAACTTGGGGTATATAGAATTTGCCCCTGCTTTTCCTACTTCCGAAGGCCCTGTTTGGAATGTGTTTATAATTTATGATTGCGTGCATTCGAATTCATTTTGTGAAGACCTTTTTGAGAATTTCGTAGTACACTTGGGGATAATTAGATGTATTGAGGATATCATAAAAAGGGGGTGTCTTGTATTAAAGTGGTGTTTTCCAAATTCCTCCGGAATTAGAAACTAAGTAGGTCTCAGGTAGGGCCCTCCAGTGACTGTAAGCAGCAAGGAGGTCTGGAAGCCTCAGTGTCACAGTGCCAGAGCTGTCTCTCTGGTGACTCACCCTGCTGTCTGACCTCGAGGATGGGGAATATCCCTGAGAATCAGTCTTCAGGTCTTTGCTCCCTGCTGTCCATCTGGGCCCAGACAAAATGGTTATTCAGGGCTTAGGCTTGGGGAAAAGCCAAGCCCCACCACTGTTACTATGGATGATATTTAACAGAAATGAGAGCAAAGTTTCAAGAGACTAAGGGAATTCAAGAGAGTGAGACTTTGGTCTGTTTTTAACACAGCAGCCAGACTCAATCTGGTTTGACACCTCACTGCCCTGTGCCAAACCCCCTAATGACCTGGCATTTCTCTTAGAGTAAAAGTCAATGTCCTCACATGGGCCCAGAAGGCCTTAGGAAACTCTCTCCCATCAGCCCATCAGCTCCGTTCACCTAGCCCTATTCTTTGTGAGCATCATGAATATTCTGTCTCGGGGCCTTTGCACCTCTGTGCCTGTGCCTGGGATGCTCTGTCAGACCAGCTCCCCACCCCATCTTCTTCAAGTCTTCTCTCATCACCTCCTCCTCAGAAACCCACTCTATCCCCTGGCCCAGCTTTATGATCGAGCACCTGTAGTCTCATCTCCCATATTTTTTTGACACTATGTCTATCTCCCTTTAACAGAGGGTAGGGACTTCTTCTAATAAAAGAAGTCTAAGGGCACCTGGGTGGCTCAGTGGGTTGAAGCCTCTGCCTTCGGCTCGGGTCATGATCCCGGGGTCCTGGGATCGAGCCCCGCATCGGGCTCTCTGCTCAGCAGGGAGCCTGCTTCCCTTCCTCTCTCTCTGGCTGCCTCTCTGCCTACCTGTGATCTCTTTCTGTCAAATAAATAAATAAAATCTTTAAAAAAAAAAAAAAGAAGTTTAGCCGACCACAGATCTTTATTGATAGGGTGTGTGCTGCAGCAATCAGGCAGACAAGGCAGACTTGCCAATGAAAGGTCTCTCTCTTTAATAGGGACATTATTTGAAGGAAACAATTTGTAAGCCATTATATAGTTATTGTAAAAGATGTCTTATAATGATGGTAACAATGTTCAATCTTTTTTACATAGTCCATGAAGCGATATGATAATCTCACATCTTGGTTTCATAGGCTTAGGTGAGATCTGACCTATACTTCCCCTGCTTGGTACCTTGGGGGTTTATTTCATCCAGGAAGGAATGGGGACAGTGCAGGGCAGTTGGGGCGTAGTTGCCCTGGACTTGAGACCACCCACATTGGAGAACAGGTGCCAAGAAATGAACTGCGACTGCTGGGCTCGTTCTAACTAAAAGGAGTTTAATCCTGGATGCTTCTAGGGCCTGAGATTCTAGAGTCAGTGTTGGCTGCGTCTCCGAAGTCCTGCTGTCAAGCTGTCTGTCACTCCTAGGCAGGTCACTGTGAGCCAATCCAGTGCCTGGAACAGTGCCCAGCACATAGTATGTGCTCAGTGAGAAGGAAGCCAGGGCTGGCGATGCATTCTTGGAGGCACTGGGGGTGAGAGGGTAGTCAGAAGACCCAGGGCGCTCACAGGGAGTCCCAGGTGAGGCGGGAACGACGAACATGAACCTGTTCTGGGAAAGAGAGGTTGGAAACCAGCAAATACTGATGGGGCCTGAGAGAATGAACTGGATGCACCCAAGAGGAGAGGGCTGGGTGAGGGGGAGTGTATCATGGGTGAGAATGATGTTTTCATTTCCTTTTCCTCCCCTTCTCCCTCCCCTCACCTTGATCGCTGAAGTCGTGTATTTCGTAGTGGTAGAAAATTTGTAAATTACAGAAAAGAACTAAGGAAATTTCACAGCCAGAGATGGTGCTTGTGAACATTTTAGTGTCTATCCATGTAGTCTATTTCTGACAATATTAATTTTTGATTATGCGTAATACACAGATACATTCTTCTTGTACAAAATTAAGGCATTACAGATAGGCCTCAGGTCCCCTTAGACAGCCAGCCCCACTCCTGGTCCCTTCCCTCCAGCTCCTGTTCTCAGATGACCACTCCATCAGGGTAATAAATGAAATTCCAGACTGATCTCTATGTGCGTGGAGATGTAGAGACCTATTTTTAGTTGGAAATATATTTTATATTGCAAATTCAGCTTTGTGGCTGCATTTTTTTTTACTTCCCATGTGAGTACTTTTTCTGTGTACTTCTATATGTCCTTAAAGAGAATATATTTTGTACATTCTTTTTTTTAAATTTATTTTTATTTTTATTTTTTTTAAAGATTTTATTTATTTATTTGACAGAAAGAGATCACAAGTAGGCTGAGAGGCAGGCAGAGAGAGAGAGGGGGAAGCAGGATCCCCACTGAGCAGAGAGCCCGATGTGGGGCTCGATCCCAGGACCCCGAGATCATGACCCGAGCCGAAGGCAGAGGCCCAACCCACTGAGCCACCCAGGCGCCCCTATTTTGTACGTTCTTAAACTTGTTTGAATTGAATCACTCATACCGATGTGCAGCTTAAATGATATAATGATTTAGGGCAAAGGGTTGAGAGTGGAGGCTCTAGAAGTTGATTACAGACATTTGAATCCTGTTTCTACCACTTACTAGCTGTGTGAGCTTGGGTGGGCTCCTTAACCTCTCTGTGCTTCAACTGCCTCCTTTGTGGAAGAAAGCTTTTAGTAGTTAGTATCTTGCTTCCTCAAAGAGTTGTTTTGAGGGTGAATGGGATGATATCAACTATCAAAACTATCAAAAACAGTCCCAGCCATGTGGGACGCTACAAATAAATGTTAGGTCTGATAAATTTGTTAATACCTCTGGGACCATCTCATTTTTTCTTAAGATTTTATTTATTGATTTGACAGAGAGAGACACAGCAAGAGAGGGAACCCAAGCAGTGGGAATGGGAGAGGGAGAAGCAGGCTTCCTGCTGAGCAGGGAGCCTGATATGGGGCTGGATCCCAGGACCCTCGGGATCATGACCTGAGCCAAAGGCAGATGCTTATCGACTGAGCCACCCAGGCACCCCTGGGACCATTTCATTCTTAAGTGGTAAAATAAGCATAATGACCAAGAGCATGGGCTCTGAAGTTAGGCTGATTGCCACCTGGGCTCAAACCCCAGGACCAACCCTGGGCCAAAATACTTTGGGTGAGTTTTTTAATTTTTTTATTCTTTATCTATAAAATGGCTTAGTTATAGTCCGAACATTATAGAGTGAGATCAGTGTGCCTAAGTATTTAGGGTACATGCCTTTATGTGTCAGCTACTTAGTTTCTTTCTTCTGCTACCTAATATTTCAAATAATTACAATAGTAGTTTAAAAAGCTATTTTTCTATTAGTGGACACTTAGGCCATTTACCTATGTCCTCTCTCAAGCTTGTTTCTCTGCCCAGAAGAGGATTTGCTGGAAGGATGCTTGGGTGGCTCAGTTGTTTAAGCCTCTGTCTTCAGCTGAGGGCATGATCCCAGGATCCTGGGATGGAATCCTGCTCTGGCCTCCTTGCTCAGTGGCGAGCCTGCTTTTCCCTCTGCAACTCCCCCTGCTTGTGTTCTCTCTGTCTCTGTCAAATAAATAAGTAAAATCTTAAAAAAAAAAAAAGAAGAAGAAGACTTGCTGGGTCATTGGGTATGTGCATTTCAATTTCTTAATTGAAGAAAAAATTTAAATGCCCATATTTAAAATGTTTCACTTAACTATATAGTGCGAATAATTTCCAACGTATCATTGAATATTTGAAGCACTTTCTTCATCCGTCTTTTTATAACCATTATGGAAAATTGCAAACATATACAAAAGTAGAGAGGATGTTAGTAAAACTAACCTCCAAGTACCCACCGCCCACCCCCAGCTTCAATAAATGTCAACATTTTGCCGTACTTCGTACAAAACTGTTAATAATGGCTTAATATGCATTGTAAGCATGTGCTGTCATTTATTAAATCTTTTTCTTATTGTTGGAAAATTAAGATTTTTTCACCATGATAATAAGATTTAAATATCTCACATTTAGGGGCACCTGGGTGGCTCTGTCGGTTAAGCATCTGACTTGGGCTTATGTCATGATCCTGGGGTCCTGGGATCGAGCCCCATATCAGGCTCCCTGCTCAGTGGGGAGACTGCTTCTCCCTCTCCCTCTGTCCCTACCCCCTGCTTGTGCTCCCTCTCTCCAACAAATAAATAAATAAAATCTTTTTTTTTTTTTTTTTAAGTCTCACATTTAGGTATAGAATACTGGAATGTTTTGCCATTCTGTTTTTGGGTATTGCCCCTCTCCCTGCTTAGCCTAGCACTAATCTTCTGCCCACAGGTTTCTCAGAGGCAGAGCTAGAGGCAAGGATTCTGTGCACATGACTTCTTGAAGGACAGAGGGAAGCAGAACAGGGAAGGAAAGGGCTAAGCAAGTCTGTGAGTCAGGGACCCTCTAGCATAGCCTGACCTTTCCCACCTGCTCTGGAGTAAAACTCGGGTACCACTGATTTGTCCTGCTGTGGGCAGGGAGGTGAGCTTTTGTTCCCCCACATCTGTCAGACCCTGGCTGCCCAGGGAGTGGGATGTAACCTGCCAGGCATCTTAGGGGGAGGCAGAGGTCACAGGGTCAGGCAGGGGAAGGTGACAGCCTATGATGGGGTGTGGAACGCCCTAACACCCACCGCCTGCCTCCCAAGACCCTTGCTGACACCTTTTGATGAGTGAGGTTTCATAAGAAGCATCTGTGAGGTTAAAGCAAATCTTCAGAGCTCTTGGATTAAACTGGAAGATTTGGGGTTGGGAGAGGCGGGAGGCAGGAAATGAATCTCTCGTCTTTTCATTTCTGGCTGCAAAACCCACAAACGCCCAAGCTCGGGCTGCAGCTAGATATGGAACAAGATGAAAGATTGGGCCACATGATGGCTCAAATGGAATTTAAGACATAAACCAGAAAATCAGTCAAAGAGCTGCAGGAGGCTGCGGGGGTTGGGGGGCCAAGGGGGAGGCAAAGGGAAGATTATCCTAAGCTTTGGCAGATTTATGGGCCTTTGGAAAAGGCTGTAGGGGGCAAAGGAGCCTCTGAGAGGGATGGATGGTGAGGTTCTGGGATGAAGCTACTATTCGTCAGGAAGATAGGTACACACAGGAGGGCAGGGTGGGACTCTCCTGGCTGCCTCACCAAGTTCAGGTTCGCTATGCAGGTTAGGGTCGGCTCTTAAGGGATTAAATATCTTCGTCCTTAGAAGGCTGAGGCCTGACCTTCTGACGGACACTGGGCTGCTGTCCATCCTGCTGCAAAGGAGCCAGGATGGACAGGGCAGCAGACATTGCGACCTGTACCCCTGAGTTGTATCTTAGACTCGTTCGTTTCATTTGATTGAGAAGTGGACTGTAAGAATTAAAATCTTTAAAAGTCCTTAAAAATCTCTGGGAGCATAGGACCAGTGTTCCTGCATGGCTTCCCTGGGACTATCTCAGTCATAGCTGTCCCCTTTAAAGTGTGTTTGCCATTGTCCCCACTACTCCCTAGTGCCTCACACCTGCCTGCTCCACTCATTGACAAGATGTGGGCAGCCCTGCAGGTGTCGTGACTTCCCACTCATGATGGCTTTGAGAAGTCTCACCTCAAATCATCTTCTTTTCTTCTCGGTCGTCTTTTTGAGGCTCCATTCCCTACCTCTGGCTGCGGCAATTTGTGCGATGTCCAGGAACCAGTGATGGGTGGAGGCGCTCAGGAATAAGACCAGCACAGAGGGTAAGGATATGAGCCCTGGAACCAGACCATCTGGGTTCAGATACTGTGTGAACTTAGAAAGTTGGAAAGTTGCCAAGACTCCCTCCTCCACTCTGGGGTCTCAGTTTTCTTATCTATAAAATGGGAATAATGAAATTAATAAATGCATATAAAGCTTCTAACAGTGATAAAGTGCTCAATAAATGTTAGGTAATACTGTGATTGCTAGCCCTGGACACTGATGTCACCATGCCGCCAGCTACTCAAGGCCACTCGCAGGGTTGTGCTCCCACTAGCCATCTGTTACAGCTGCTCTGGGCCACAAAGATGCTCTCCCAGCCATGCTCAGCATGGGCTGCCGCAATGCGGCCCTGTCGGCTTCCCCAAAATCCCACCAGGAGGTACCAGAGTCCCAAGCATGCTTGTGCCACCTCCACGGAAGGGACCCCTTCCAAGGCACTGGGTGCAGTGGACCCAGGCCCCTTCCCCAGTGTGTCCTGCTGCCACCCTGTTGTCCTTTGGATCTCAGGAAGCCACTCCCTTCAGAGCCACCCATCCCTCCCCAGTTCCAACAATCCCATCTGTCCTGTCTACCTGCACTAGGATACCCTCAGGTGGGGAAGTGATACCAAGGCCAGTTCCTAGGCCAGAAAATGTCAATTCCCCGAATCCCAGGA